>PVJH01000932.1:0-54802 GCA_004026705.1 Nesogale talazaci
TGTATACACATATACCTTAACAATATGCATTTGATGTTCTTTCACATATGTGTGTGTGCCTATTATAGGTTTCGGCAGAGGATATAGGTGTGTACAAGCATACACCCCCCACATGAATATTAAATGCATGTTTCTAAACGAAATGAACCAGTGTGAAAAAGCTATTTCAGGGTAGATTTTAAAAGACTGCTATTAGAATTCCAGTTCATGCATGTTCAGGTTTATTCCAAATGTATTCAAACATGCCCTTGTGATGAGTCCATAGCTGCAGACAAGTTTTCTCAGTAATACACTTGTCTGAGTCTTGTTAGGGTGCCTTCGAAAAACAGGTCAATCAAAACAGTGGTTTCCCAGGGGCCTACTGGGACAGTAGGCAAAGTGTTCAGTCCAGAAGATTATTGTGATTGGTGTTGGGAGAGCTACAGAAGCATAACCCTTTCTTGAAAGACACTGGGTTTATGATGATCAAGTTTTAAGAAAGTGGAAGACTGCATTGGTGAAGAAAATGCAGGAAATTGTGCTGTGGATTTTTTAAAATCCTGACAATACTTCTATTATCCTTCAAGGATAGAGAACTGTTGTCAGAGAATTTTAGTAAGAAATCTTAGTCTATCAACTGGTCTGCACTACAGGCCAGATCTTACCTTTTCCTTCCGTTTGCTTCTCAAAACCTTGAAAAGGAGATGGTGTGGGTCCTTCAAGGATGGTAAACCTGTTTTTTTTTTTTTTTTTAACATGGCAGAAATCAAAGAGCACAGATTCTTTGGGGGGAAGGTTGTAAAGATCAAAACACCACCCTTAGAAGTGTATAAACTCATATGATGGATATAGGTAAGAGTCTCAAATTTTGATATTCAGTCAAACACAAAATAAAATAATAATAATAATAATAATAATAATAAACTCTTCCATTCATCAAATCAACTCTGACAGATTAGAACTGTTCCTTTGGGTTCTGAGGCTGCACATCTTGGGACAGATTGTTTCCTCTCTCTCCCATAGAATGGTTGGTAGGTTAAACCTGGTGACCTTGAGGTATGCAGCCCAATAAGTAATCCACTCATTCCCCAGGGTCCTTGGTACAGAGAGTCAGGAGACTCAGTAAAAGAAGCATGCAGAAAGAGAGTGTGTCCAGGGTGGGCATGTGGGGGAGGGGGAAGGTATGTAGGGGAACTTTCTATACTTCTGTGCAAAATTTTTTATATACTCCCAAAATTGCTTTAAAAATAGCTTATTAACAAAGTGTTCTCTCTCAGACAGAACAATTCTTTACAAAAGATAAAAAATTGTATTAATCTCTTTAGCCTAAGGACAACTTTCTGACTGAACTCACAATTGTTTTACTTTCTTTTTAAAATGTTTTACACCAAGGAATATTTATAAATTTCCTCCATCTAGGCCTGTAAGAAAGACTCAAATGGTTTCTTGTAGGCAATAAAATTTTAGGATTAATATGAGGGTTGATTAGAATTCGTATATAAAGGTACCTTATGTGGGCTCAAAAATCTAACATCCAGTAATGCTATCAGATGATACATACAGTTATCTTGCACTGGTGAATATTTTCTTAAGTAGAACTTAATTATGTAAATCCAATCAAAGGGATTTAAAACCAACTAAAAGTTCTAAACAAAGTACTTAGAACCATGTAATCCACTCTTCTGCACTAACAGTTGGCTAAAACAGGAAAATTATTGAAGAAAAGTTTTTGCAAAGTTCTACAAAAGTATAAAAGAACAAAATGCGGTTTTCCATAATATCCAGAAAAGAAAGGTGTTTGATGCTCTCTGCTGCATGTGAATAAACAAGCTTATTCTGACGACTTTTCTCCTAAAACTTTAGTGTTGATTTTTTGGAATATAATTTAGAGAAAATGTGTGGTAACAGGCCATCTTTTCCTAAGACTGCTTGAGACAGTTCTGTCAGTTAAATGTCATAAAATGAGGTTGTAACTATATGGGTGGGTTGTGGAATTTTGTGCTGTCCAAAAAACCATTTAGTATCTTTGGCTACAAATATACTGTCTCTAGCAAGGAGCCTTGCTAATGAGTGGATTGCGAATTGGATTGCTTGTGTCAAGGTCACCAGTTCGAAGCCATCAGTCATTCCAGCAAGGTGAGGCCATCTGTTCCCATAAAGACTCACAGCCTAAGAAAGTCAAAGGGACAGTTCTAATGGGTCAGAGTTTTAATTGAACTTTGTTGGGAGTGCAAGATGCTCATTGTTCTTGATAGGTCCCTGGGAGTTGGTTTCAACGTCTCACAATTCTGTGTAACACAGAATGAAATTCTGTGCAGTCCAGCAACCTCCTCAAGTGAAGCCTCCTGTAGCAGCTCATGTCAATTCATTTCATTGAAACTCTTAATCGTTTTCACAGAATCTCCATGCAATTTTTCTCAAGAGACGGTCCCCTTCTTAAGACACATCCAAAGTCCCTGTGATGAAGTCAACCATACTCATTTCAAAAGAGCATCCTGGTTGTACTTCCTCTACCACAGATTAGTTTTTTTCTTCTGGCCATCTATGGCCTATTCAGTATTTCCCCCCTCACAGCACAATTTAAAAGCATCAAGTCTGCTCTGACTTTCTTATTTATTGTTTAGCTTTTGCAGACATGGAAAGAGATTGAAAATATCATGACGGGTAAGATGCACCTTAGTCCTGAAGGTGGCATCTTTGCTTTATAAACCTTAAAGAGACATTTCATAGCAGACTTGCCCAATGTAACTTTCCCTTCCATTTCTGGACTGCTGCTCTCATGGGTGTTGATTGGGGATCCAAACAAAATGAAATCCTTGACAACATCATCTGTTTGTCATGATGTTGACTTTTAGTCCAGTTGTGAGAATTTTAGTTTTTTGTGTCCAAAAATACCAAGGCTACTGCCAATAAGTAAATTCTGATGCATATACAGGGTTTCTGAAGCTGAAAATATTTACTGGAGCTAGAAACTTAGCTTACCCAGCAGCACTGCATCAAAAAGAGAAGCTCACTGCCATTGAGTTTATTCTTATTCTTGGCTACTCTATAGAACAGAGTTGAATGGTCTTTTTTGACTTCCACAGCTGTAAAATATTATGGGAGCGGAAAGTCTCATTTTTCTCCAGTGGAGAGGTTTGTAGAGTTTAACTACTAGTCTTGTGGTTCTGAAGGCTGCTGTCTTATTTTAATCAGTAAGTGCTCCAAGTCTTCTTCACTTTTGGTAAGCCAGGTTATACTATCTGCGTGTTCATGAGCCTGCAGGTTATTAATTAGCTTTTCCCTAATTCTCGTGTAGAGTTCTTCATTCTAGTCAAGCGTCTCTGAGTCTTTGCTCACCATACAGTATGATAATGTGTGGTGAAAGGATAGATCCCTGAGCCTGTTTCAGTGATTGCTTCTGGGTCTACGTTCAGGCTCCACATGAACACAATTAAGAGTCATGGCATTCTCATTCTCCATAATGTTTTCCAGAATTTGCTGTAATTCCCACCTTCAAATGTTTTTGCAGAACCAATGACACAGGTGCATCTGTTTGGTATTGCCTGCTTTCAGCCCAAATCAATCTGACATCATCAATGATATCCTCTATTCCATTTACTCTTCTGAAGCTCAATTTCTGGCCGTTCCCTGGCAATGGACTGTTGCAACTGTTTTTGAATTATTTTCAGCAAAACTTTACATGTGCATGTTATCGGTCAATAATTCCACCCCTTTCTTTGGAATGGGCACAGCTTTGAATCTCTCCTTGCTGGTTTCAAGGACTTCCAGACTTTTTAGCAAAGAACCCTTCTAGCATTGCATAATTTGTTGAAATGCCTCAATTGTTATTTCATCAATTTCTGGAGCTTTGTTTATCTTTAGACAGTATCTTCAGTGCATTTTGAACATCTTCCACTATTACATCAGCTGCTGATCGTGTCCTACCTCCTGAAGTGTCTGTATGTCAATGAATTCTATTTGGTACTTACTTAGCTCACTGCCATCAAGTCAGTGCATACTCACGGGAACCTTGTAGGGCGAGGTAGAATTGTCCCTGTGAGTTTATGAGACGCTCGCTCCTTACGGGAGTAGAAAGCCTTGCCTTTCCCTCACCTCTTTGTCCCAGAGACTAAATATTCCTTTAGTCATACCTGCATGCCTCCTATGTTGCTTCGTATCGTGTCCATATAGTTCTTCAATTACTGCAACCCAAGACTTTTTTCTTCCCTTTATTCTTACAGTTGGATAAATGGTAAAAATGATCTCTGTGCCTAGTAGATGTCGAATATTAATTGCTATCAATTGAATTCCCACTTATGGTGATTTTGTATGTCAAGTAGAATTGCATTGGATTACATTGGAGGCGAGTAGATTGCCATATCTTGCTTCTGAGGCACTTGTGGGTGGACTCAAACTTCCATCCTTCACTTCACAGTTGAACATGTTAATTATGTGTACCACTCAGGACTTGCAACCCCCCTTCATCCAGGTTTTGCATAACAGGTCAAAGAAGGACAAAGAAATCCTGGGAATTTATAAATATCATAGTCTGCCTGTTCGGTTACAAGTCAAAAGAGCATATGAATAACAGACAGTGCTTCATTGATAGGCCACTGAGGAATACTGAGTAAGGAATGCTATATCAGAGAGGAATGAATTTGGGGGTCTTGTACTTCTTTAGTGCTTCTACACTTTCCATTCCTCATCTAGCTCCATCACTGGATCTGAAGTCTTCAGTATTAGCTTCTCACTGGATCTGAAGTCTTCAATATTGGCTTCTCAGATTCTCACATTCATGGCTCTGTGGGAGTAAACACTTCAGAAGAGAAATGAGATCACATTTTCTATTTACCAGCTCCTTTAATTTCCAGTTCTAGAATGTGGTTCTTCTGATGGATACGGACATTTTCCTCCCTCAGTGCATCCAGCTGTAAATCCTTTGATTCCAGAAGCCTGATTTGATGAACTTTACTTATTACCAGTTTTCTTGTAATGCTGGTCAGGGTAAACTTTCTTAAATTTCCTTCAGGGTGACCTGTTATAATCTAGCATCAGAACTCACAAAGCAAATAGTGGAAAAAATTTGCATTCAAATCCGAATGCTGAGTGTCCTGCAGTAAACATTTGTTTAGTGTTCAATCTTTCTACTCCTGCCTCCTAAGTGTTCTTAATATTGTACCTTTATAAAGAAGCAAAGAGGCCACTTGTATAAGATAAAAGAAGTGAACAAACACTTTCTTTCAAGAAAAAGTGAAAGATAGATGATAGAATAATAAACGGTAAACTAAAAATGCCCATGTACTAATCCTTGGATCCTATGAATATTTTACTTTAGGATGTAAAAGAGATTTTTAAAGATGTGCTTAAGTTGAGACAGGAACATTGTCCTGAATTATTTGAGCACACACAATATAGTTACAAAGATTTTCACAAGAGAAAGCTGGAGGTAGGGGAGTTGAAAAAGGAGATGTGACATGAGCCAAAGAATGTGGGCAGCTTCTAGAAGTTGGTAAAGGCAAGAAAAGAAATTTTTTCTTTTTAGATCCAGAAGGAATACAACCCTGCTCAGCTGTTAAGTATTTTATGACCCTCCAGACATTAAATTGCTGTTATTTTAAACCACTAACTATTGAAAAGCAAAGGTGTTACTTTGAGGAATAAAGTGTGCCTCAACCAAACTCTGCTCTTTTTAATTACTTCATATGCATGTGAAAGTTGAACTGTGAATAAGGAAGATGGGAGAAAAATCTGTGCATTTGAACTGTGGTGTTAGTAAAGAATATTCAAAGAACGATGGCTAAAAAATATAGAACATTTTCAATATTGAAAATTCCAGAATAGGGAAAGTATTTCATTCATTGAAATGAAATACAAGAATGCTCCTTAGAGGCAAGGATGGTGAGACTTCATCTCCAGTACTTCAGGGGGGTTATCAGAAGAGACTAGTCCCTTCAGAAAGGCAGCCTGCTGGGTTATGTGGAGGGGCGGAGAAAGACTCTTGGTGAAAGGAATTGCCACAATGGCTGCAACAACGGGTTCAAGCAAAAAAACAATTGTGAGACTAGTGTAGGCTGGGGCCGTATTTCATTCTGTGGTCTTAGGGTCGCTGTGGGTCAGAACTGACTGGACAGCACCTAACAACGACATCAGCAACGTTTGCAATCCTTTGTTCCAGGAGCAACAAGAAAACCAGTACCTGTCTTGGTACCTTGGAGGATGCTGCTGCAGTAAATACCTAAACTGTATCTGTGACTTTAGAATTGGGCCAGGGGCAGAGGAAAAGCCCAGACTGCCTTCGACAGGCGTATATTGGAATTATAGATGTTAATGATTCTGACAATGAGGACTCAGGAGGATGTAAGAAGCGAAGTGCGGGAAACCTAAGAGAATTCAGTTAAGAGAATACGCTAATTATAAGCAGAATGTTATTAGAAATATGGCTGTTGGTAATGGGGCAGAATTAAATGAGGAACTGAGGTAATAGAATCTGCTATGTACTCAAAGAAGGATTAGCAGAAATATATTTTATGGTTATGTTTTTCCTTTCAAAACCATTTTATTGGGAGTTAACACAGATATCATATCATTCCATAATTCAATCACAGTACTGAGACATTGCTACCATAATCAATTTCAAAAGTCCTTTCCTTCTTGAACTCCTTGACATCACCTCCCTTGTACTCTGCCCTCACCAACACCAGTATTGTGTCTCCGGAAACCCATATTCTACTTACTTTCCCTACAGGTTCATCAATCCTAGGTTTCATATACTGAAAAGCATATAACAAACACTCAAGAGTGTGACTCCCAATCACATACCACATCTCAGATGGAAGCTCAATTTGAACAAAAAACAAAGAAAAAAATGTTGAAAACCAGATCAGTCCTAACATGCATGAGAGGGAGAATCAACTGATACGGTTGGAACAGTTTTAGGTCAGGTTTATCATTTTGATCTTCCATAACCATTTTCCCAATAGACTCGATCTACTTTTCTCCCATCCCTCTATTAAAGATGGAGGGAAGTCACCAGAGGCTGGTTTCTTATGTGGATCCAACAAATGTATCTTGAGCTTCACCGTCAAGCACAGTCTTTGCAAACCAGCATCTCACCCTTTAGGATTTACAGTTTTCCAGGGATTGATGTTGGTGTGCTTCCTCCATGTGGACTTAGTTGCTGTCTCACTTAGATGGCTGCTTGTTTGCAAAAATTTTAGTCCAGAAAGTTCACAGGGTAGTTCTACTCTGCTACAGAGTCAACACAACTCAATGATCTTGAAACATGACACAACATTAACTATTGCTTTGTATCAGGCATTTAATGAATCTTGATTCAATAAGTTAAGTTACATATCCTTTCTGAAGGATAACTTTACATGATTGGGAACTACATGTGTCAACCCACTTATTCAATAATTTTGTAATCCACTCACTGTGCTAAGTACTAGAGGTAGTTTGGTAACAGTCTCTCTTGCTTTCAGAGAATTTATATAGTTTACCTAATTTATTAAGTGTTGCACCACAAATGTAGTTTTAAGACTTAAATAGTCTCTATAGTATGTACAAGGGGGTTCCCCTAGAAAGCCAGAATTTTTTTCAAAGCTATGGTTTTTAATTTATGTTTTGTTTTATTGGGGGGAGGGGTTTCAACTCACAACAATCCATACATCACTTGTATAAAGTATCTTCATATCTATGTAGCCACCATTATTTTCTAAACATCTACTTTCCATTGACCCCTTGGTACCAGCTCTGATCCCTTCTCCCCCAAATCCTCATGATTCTTTGATAAATTATAATATTTAACTATATTTTACACTGACTGACTGCTGTCTCCCTCCTCTATGATTTCTATTGTCTGTCCCCCTGAGGGGTGGGGTGGTTATGTGTAGATCACTGCAATCAGTTCCCCCTTCAACTCCCTCTTTCCCCATCTTCCCTCTACCCTCCTGGTATTGCTACTCCCATTTCTGTTCCTGGATTATGTCTGTTCTGAGCTTTTTTTTTTTTAAGTTCTATCTTACTTACTTCCTTTAAACTCATTTTATTCAAGGCTCTTACAGCCCTTATCACATTCCATACATGCATTCTTTGTGTCATGCATTATAAGAGAATACTACACATCCCTAAAAAGCAGCGATGAATGCATGAAGCATATTGCCGCATGGGAAGAATTGGAGGAATTATACTAAGCGAAGTAACCCAAGCACAAAAGAACAAGTACAACATGAGTCTGCTGAGGTAAGCTTAAAAATGCAAAAGGGCATAGGGGAAAAGCTACTATATACCTACTTTCCTGGGGGGAGGTTCAGATACTATGTCAGGGGCCAGACTCAATCCAGAGATACAGATGGCAGCCAGCAAAATGAAGTGGAAAAGAAAGAAAGCAAAAAGACATGGGTAGCAGGAGAACAGGGCACTAATCCACCCAAAGGGAGGGTATTGCTTGTATCTCCCCAGGAGAGGAAGAGAGGGTACCAGACTTCACCCTGGTGTGCCACAGCAGAAATGCAACATATCGGCAGAAGCAGGGAGTCAATAGAGTTCGGCATGGCCAACCCCAGAGTAACTCTCCTAATATATTTGCCAAGTGAGTGATTCCATTCTTGGAAACATTTTTAAACTCATCTGTTTAGATGACTGTTAGCACCTCTCTGGATTTTTTTTTCCTCCTCACCAGTTCTATGTCTTCAAATCCCTGTCCTTTCGTGCCTGTCTTCATTTATGGAAGCATAAAGAAATTGCACCAAGCGAGGGCAGTGAGTCGGGTGCGTGGGACAAGAGAGGCAGGCTGTTTTTTGCCCCAAACTGGTGCACTCTGATGACTGTGTGAGCAGGTTCATTGTGGTGGTGGCAAAACCAGTCTCCCCTCTGCCACAAATCAGGTCTTTTTTGTCACATGTCATCACACAAACTTTTCAAAATATTTAAACACAAATTTGATTAGCAGTCTGACTGGGTGGAAAGAATTTTAAATATACTACAAGTCGACGTTTTCATCTGTTCGGGAAGTTGATGGGTGTCCTGATAAGGTTTGCCATCAGTAGACATTTCACCTTTTTGGAAAAGAGAAAACCACTCATACTCTTGAGTGTTTCCCTTGTAAGCTGTGTTCAACATCACAACAATTTTGGTGGCATTTTTCCTGAGGAGGAAACAAAATTTCATAATTCTCTTAATGCAGTCATTATGAAAAATGAAATTCCAGCAAAACTGCTTTTATGAAAAAATTCATTGTGACCAAAGAGAATTTTCCCAGGTGATGCGACTAGGTGCACTAACTCAAACAAGGTGTTTGATGCTTGCCTAGTGGGAAAAATGCAAACTGTACAAGTTCATTCTGTCCCATACAATTCTGGTTTTTGTTTTGGTTGTTTTGTTTTGTGTGTGTGTGTGTCTGTGTAAAATTCTTGCTGTGACTCCAGGTACCATTAACCCAACTATTCATGAAGACTAGCAAACTGTTCTGACATGAGGAAAGCACCATCGTGGAACGAGAGCTCTTACAACAGGTCTATGTCTATGCCTGTGTCTATCCTCATTCAAGATTGAATTTTGGTTATGATAAAACCATTTTCTGCAGTACTGTCTACTCAACAGTTCTCATTTCTGTGTTCACAAAACAATATTCATTTCCAAGTGTAGTTCGTCTGACAGCTGTCTGAAAAACTGGGGTAAAATTTTTTTTCTTAATCAAAGGCAATGCAGAGTGTGATTATTTTATTTTAAAATAAACTTGAATGCCCATAAATAGTTTTATAAAATGTGGGTGCAGCTGCTTTGGCCACGCTTTGAAGTGGTTTTGAAATTCAGTTTCAGCCTTTGTCTATCAAAGTTAGAGGAAGAAGGAAGGAAAAAGATCATTCATTAAAAATTACCTAAAAATTCAAATGAGGCTGTTTATATTAATTATATCTCAAGGTTATGATGTAAGTCACATGAGAAAATAGAAAACACAACTATGTATAGGAACATATATTTTTAAGAAATAATTTTATTGGGGACTCATACAACTCCTATCATGATCAATATACATCGATTTTATGCAGACCATATTTGCACATTTGCTGCCATCATCACTCCTGAAACATCCTCCCTCCACCTAGGCCCCCAGTACTAGCTCTCCATATTTCCCCTCCTACTCCACTCCACTCCCCCTTCCCCAAGAACCTTAACAATTTAAAAATTGTCATGATTTTGTCATCAGACACTGTCAGATGTGTCCCCTCACCCGCCCCATTGTTCATACCCCAGAGAGGAGGCCATATGTAGATCTTACAATAGGTTCCCCCTTTCTACGTCACCCTCCTGGCATCACCATTCTCACCCTTGATCCTGAAAGGATCATCTGCCCTGAATTACTCTTGTTTCCGGCTCCAATGTACATACCCAGGTCTAGCTGGATTTGTAAGGTAGAATTGGGATTATAATAGTGGGTGGGAGGAAGTATTTAAGAACTAGAGGAAAGTTGCATATTTCATTGATGTTACACTGTACCTTAACTGGCTCATCTCCTCCTTACAACCCCTCTTTAAGAGACTGTCACTTTATCTATTGATGGGCTTTGGGTCACCGATCTGTACTCCCCCTCATTTATAATGATATAATTTTTAGTTCTTTGATGCCTGATACCTGATCCCTTTGACGCCTCATGGTCACAGAAGCTGGTGTGCTTCTTCCATGTGGGCTTTGTTGCTTCTGAACTAGATGGCTGCTTGTTTACTTTCAAGCCTTTAAGACCCCAGACACTATATCTTTTAATAGCCATGCACCATCAGCTTTTTTCACCACTTTTGCTTACATTTATATATATTTTTTATTTTGGGGCTTCACTGCCCTCTGGTGGTGGGAGTAGGAGGCCCAGCCTTGCTGCTGGATTTGAACCTCCATCCCAGTGGGCCTCAGTCTCACGCACAACCACTACATCACCGGGGCTCAGCCCCCAGACTTTTATATTAGAGATAGTTTTTTTCCCCTTTTGAAAAGTATACATGAAATTACCCTACTTGATAAAAGATTGTACCATTTCCTGTTCATTGAATTCATTTTTACAGACATGGGATAGTAATCTGCGTAGAAGAAATATGTGGAATATGGATTAATAATAAAGATGTGCTGGCCATTTGCTCTGGAAGTACAATTTCTACTTCTTGAGATACATTCTTTTTTGTTTGTTGTTTGGTTGGATTGAAACTAGCATGTGTGTCACAGGCTTTTAGTTAGTTTCATATTTCTTCCATTTCATATTTCTTCCCTTTAGAAATCCTCAGACCATTGTTCAGATCTGATGAGGAAGGAAGCTGGAGGCCTTGTAAGGCTGGGGTCTTTCTCATTTTTTTATTAACTGTGTTTCCATTTTACTTGTGGGTGATAATACATACAAAGTGAAACACATCCTATGTACTTGTACAGCCCATTGCATGAAAACAGTGACCATGTTCCAGTAACCCCCGCCCCATGTATATGAGTCTTTCTTCTTTTTCTTTCCTTTCCTCACCCACTCTCCCTCCTTACTTTCCTGCCCTTCTCCCTTCCCTCTGCCCTCTACCATCTGCCCTGGTCTCTTCATAGTCTTCAGTCTTTTCCTTTGATGGAAAAACCACATTTTACTTATTAGAATGGTGCTGTGAAATAGGTATCTTTAGGAGATTGACTAACTTTTCTGCTCATAATGTTCTCCAATTTTTTTAATGTCATGAGGCTTTTGATAGACTTCTGTTTTTGAAGGATGCATAATATTCCATTGTGCATACATAGCAGAGTTTGTGCATTCTTCTATAAATAGTTTTTTGATTGTTCCCATCTCTTTAAAGGAAACACATTTTATTGGGATATACTTCACATATCATATAATTTAATCATTAAATGATATTAAAAATATTTGTTCAATCAACACCACAACCAATTTCAGAACATTTTTTTGTACTCACGGTTGCTCCCCATTCTCCACCCTTCAGCCCTGCGATGCCTATAATGGATTATCAGTCCAATTACCCTCTAAATTTATCTTCATACTGTGGGCTTCATCTATAGAAAATCATAGGTAGTACAAACAAGAAGCAAATAATCAAGCATACCAACAAAAAACTCAGTGAGTAGATAAACGTACAAAAACCTCTTTCAAAACAGAAGCATCAGATATCAAAATTAAACTTTAAAATGGGCCAAAAGTGAAATGAAATGATAGGAATTACATTTTAACCTAACCACATTTTCTATAATCAACTTCATAATCCTTTGTGTCTGATAGCACGGCTATTTACTTCACTCAACTATGGTCAGAGGTTTATTCCAAGTGGGAACCCTGAAAATGGATTTTGGGCTGCTTCTGTCATTCCAGCCTTTGGCGAATCAGGTGTTTACAATTTAAACTCTGATAACATTCCCTCTTTTGGATTTTGTTATTTACATCCTTTGATCACACTGGATGAAACCTGTTAGATGACTGTTGGTTTTAAGACAGGCCTTTAAGATTCCAGGTCCTATTATTCCTGGAAGTTGGGCATCTTCTTTCTTCACGACATTTTGCTATCGGATGCATACCTTCCGTGATCTGTTTCTTCATGACAGCAGCTCTCAAGCAGGGCTATATCATAAGAACCAGTTGTTCTCCGATTGGGGTTAGAATTAAGTCTGAACCCCCAAGATATTCATATACCTATGGTTTGTTTGTGTCTCTGGTTCACTTTACAGACATTATTGTTATTTTATGATAGAATATTCAATATCATCCTTCTAGGGGAAAAGGTAACTCAACTGATAGTGTCATTCATTTAGCCAATGACATAGAATGTAAAACACTGCTGGGAAAAAGATTGCTATAATACTTATGGATATATATATATATATACATATATATATATATGTTCATCCTTTGTTCTTTAGTTATTTAGGATATATACCAGATAGAGAGACTGCAGGATCATTGTACTTGTATTTGTACAAGGAAAGGCCATACTGTTTTCCATAGTAGTTATACACTTCTGCTGTCTCATCAGCAATGTTTGAATGTTCCTTCCTCCATATCCTCTCTCTAATTTATTGTTTTCTCCATTTTTGAATTTTGCTTAAAGTGATGTTATGACGTGGTATCTCACAGTTCTTTCCATTGGTACTTTTCATAGCTAATGAACACAAGCATATGATTGTTGGCTGCCTGGATGCTGTCACCACGTAAGCAGCTTTTGAATTCATGGAGTGAAAGGCCTCTTCCTTTGTTTGTGTACATTAACAGTGTTTTCTTTATACTAGCTTTATTTCCTTTCCATATGAAACTGGTGATCCCTCCTGCCCACCCCCCACACCCTGATTTCCTTAAAGGATTGTACTGGGACTTAGATCAGAATTTCATTGAAATTATACAGGGCTATCGGTAATATTGACATTTTCACTATATTGAGTTTCCCTGTCCATGAGCAGGAGGCATTCTTTCATTTATGTAAGTCTCTTTTAAATCCCATAGAAGTGTGTGGCACTTCTCTTTTTCTTTTGCCTCACTGTTTAGATTGACTTCTAAGTATTTGTCTTTCAGGTAAGTGTGAACCATGGTGTTCTTTTAATTTCCTTTTTGGAGATCTCTTCTGTAATATACAAGAATCCAATTGATTTTTGTGTGTTGATCTTATGGCTTGTTATATTGCCAACATTTTTTATTAGAGTTGTGGTTTATTTAGAGGGCCAATGGCCTAGTGGTTATGTGTTGGACTGCTCACTACAGGGTCACCAGTTCAAAACCACCAGCTGCTCCTCCAGAGAAAAAAGTCTTTCTGTTCCAATAAAGAATTACAGTTGAGAGGTCTACAGGGACAATTCTGCCGGTCCGATGGAGTCATTTTGAGTCAGAATTGACTCCGTGGCAATGAGATTGATTTTTGTTTCTTGATAATATTCCAACAGAACTAATGTTGAGAGAATGAGTAAAAATACTGAATTAATGAATTCTAATGTGTTAAAGAACACTGTTAAGGCAAAAAACTAAGAACTCTGTATCTGTACAACAAAACATATCAAAATGCACATTGACAGTCTGGTTTACAGAGATAATTTTATAATGAGCTCGGTACATACACAGATAATATATATTTAACAAATCACTTGCCATTTCAAAATTCTTCTCATGTCCAGTAGCCATGTTTTGAGCATTAAACATATGAAATGTTGATTTGCCTAGATGTTTTCTATGTCCATTAGAATAAAGAGCAGCATCAAGTAAATTACACACATCTTAGCATTTTAGCTTCAAGTCATCACACAGGGCACGCCTTGTCTAATTAAAGACGTCACCCTCTGCCTTCTCTCACCCTGTCATTGCTGTAGAAATCCTAGTGCGTCCCAGGTGCTTTGTTTCTAGCAGGTGTGATGTATCGCTCTTTGAAACTCTTGCAGGAGCCTGCCCTCTTCCCGGGCAGTTTCAATCACCTGCTGGTTTCTAAGCATCGTACATCACCCTACACAGTTGGTCGTAAAATGTGAGCATACTCCAATATATGTTTGTTTGTTTATTTAAGGAACACTCTTACGTTGTGTGAACACACTGTATGGATACACTGCATATTATTGCAGATGGTTCCTCTTCATCTCTTCACAGCAGCCGGAGTGATCCTCGTACAATCCAAGTCAGATCACATCTCCAGGCCGGTTTCTAACTCCTTGCCATCGACTGACTCACAGCCATGCCCCAGCTCAGAGGAGAGCTGCCTCCACATCATTTCCAAGGCTGTCACCTCGATGGAAGCAGACTGTCACCTACGGAGCCCCTGGTGGTTTCAAACTGCTGACCTTTTTGTTAGCAGCCAAGCTCCATCGCTCGTTTGATACCTTTTTCTTAACGCTTCGTGGCTGTGAGACGGTGATCCACAGAAGTGAAGCCACAACTGTTTGATAAAATGCAAGACGTTCTGAGCAAAGTGAAAAGTGCCTGCAAGCGTGGCTACCGAGACAGGACCTCCTCTGAGTATGTACCATGGGGCTTCACGAGGCGGACACAAATGGAGTGACAGATCATGTTTTCCCACATTTCTTTTGAAGCCCCATGGATTTAGGGTTTTCCTGAAATTGTGTGTGGGACCTCTTGGATATAGTCATCGTCCATTTCATGTGAGATTCATGGCATTTGTGAGTGTGTGTGTGTGTGTGTATTTACACAGCCAGCCACCTAGCCCCCTGGACTACACCGTCGACAGTTATTGATCTGCTCACCGCTTCAGTGATCTCTTTGCTCTCAGTTACATGAGTGGCAGGAGTCAGTGCATGCACAGCACCCATCACAGGGCGGGTCACGCAACAGAATGTCCCCCCTCCTGTCAATCTCTTTCTAGGAGTGCTGGTGGCATCATGGGTCACACATTGGATTGTCATCCGTAAGGTCAGTGGTTTGAAACCACCAGATGTTCTGCAGTAAAAAGGTGAGGCTTTTTACTCCCTTAAATATTTATCGTCTGAGAAACTCACGGGGCACTTCTGCTCTGTCCTCTAGGATTGATGTGAGCTGGAATCAATTTGGTGGCAGTAAATCTTGTGTCTATTTCTGATATCAATCAAAGGAGTAGGGACCATTCATAATTTTTTCTGATTTTCTACAAGAGCTCTTGTATGCGCTGTATGTCTCAGAAGAATGGTCATGGAGTACATTTAGACGTATAGGAACCCCGAATGCCAAAGTAGAACTGCACCAGAGGGTTTCCAAAGCTGCCATCCTTCCCGAAGCAGACAGCCACACCTTCTTCCAGAAAGTGGCTGGTGGGCTCAAACTGCCAGCCTCTAGGTCAGCAGTCGAGTACTTAACCCACACAGTGTACTCTGCGCATGTTGCCTCATACCGTGTTGCCAGATGGTTCCTTCACAGTGTCCTAGGGAAGGAAGGAGCACAAAGACTCAGTCAGGAGAATGGAGTACGTAGATAACTAAAGCAAGATTTTATATATGTGTGTTTTACTGTGGGAGGAGAAAGCTACAAAGCAGGGGAAGATCATATGGTGTCTGGAAACGGCAGACTGTTTGGATGAGTGCAGTGTTTCTGAAATGCAGCCCTGAGCTCAGAATCAGGGATGTTTGCCATGGAGCTTTGACTGCACCGCCTTCGTCTTTCTTTAACTTCGTGCTTCTCGCGACGTGCCTCTCTCACCGTCTGCTCTATTTCTGGGCCTGCGATGAAGAATTTCATTTTCAGACCTACATCCTACAAGGGGCCTCCAAAATGTCATGGAAACCTGGAATGAAAAGATAATGGTCATTTTCCATGAACTTTCTTAAGCCCCACCTCGAATGCAGGCGAGAAACTGCTTTGATTTTAAACCACCAGAAAGTTCAGGGCATCTCTTAAGGGTTGGCATCAGATGAACTGGTTTTCTGGTCACATGTGGATCTGTTTTTGCATTGTTTTAGTCCATTCATGGGGCTCCCGGGCCTTGAGAGGCATTAGAGTCATCTGAAGAAGAAAAAGAAAAGATCACATCAAATCGCTTCCCACTCCTAGCACAGCTACAGGACAGAGTAGAACTGCCCCCGTGAGTCTCCAAGATGCTAACTATTCATGAGAAGAGAAAGCCTTGTCGTTCTCCTTAGGAGAGGCGGGCCAGCTTGAACTGCTGGCCTTGTGGTTAGCAACCCAGTACAATCCATTGCACACCTGGAGTCTGTTAAAACACAGAGTGGGGGCTCCACCCAAAGTGTCTGCTTCCCTTAGTCTGGGGAGCCCTGGGAGCTTATTGACTGTGAGTTGAGCTGCTAACTGCGAGGTCCGTGGTTCTAAACTACCCACAGGTGGGATTTTCTGCTTTTATTAAAGACTTATCCAGTCGAACCCTGGTATTCAACCGCACCAGTACTCAACGTCATCGGCTCACAATTGTTGTAAACAAAAGCAGCGGTGTAGGTCCCATGGCGTTAATTGGCCTCATTAGTAAGTGCTGTTTAAACCTTTTGCGCCTGTGTTCCAAATGTTTTGCTATAATTTTCTTAGTTTTTGTACTGTTTTTAGAGAAAAACATGGGCTCGAAGAGAGAGTGCTTTGAAAAGAATCATCGTAATAAGGAACTGGTTAACTGCATTATCGATATTGTTGATGATAATTTAGTAAACCCTAAGGAAATGCCAACACCAGACCACATTAGACAGGATTTTGTTTGTTTTAGAGAAAGCCAGCCAGATCTGAGTGAAAAAAGACGAAGAAGGGAAAAAGACTCCGGAAAAGCAGCTACCAGTTGTTTTGATGGAAGGGGGTTCCCCTTGCAAACAAGGACTCTCTCTCCACCCCTTCTCTCCACATCTGTGTCCACAGATCCAGATCCTCCTCCATCTCAAGGTACAGGACATACTGTAGTTGTTAAAACATTTTTTAATGTTGTGTTTCTTATTTAAATAATACCATTTAATTCTGAACTTAATGACTTTGAAATGTCTGTGTAATGTTTTGCATAAAAAGACAGGTTAGGGTAAGAACTTGGTGGTTGAGAACGGATTACGATATTTTTTCGGACCATAAAATACACTTTACCCTCCCCAACCCCCACCCAAAGGCGGGGGAAAAACAAGGATGTGTCATGTACCAAAGGTGGTATCCCAGAACATTTTGGTATACTGATAGTATTTGGTTCAGAATATTTTTTTCTTGTTTTCCTGCTCTCAAAACTGGGTATGTTTTAAGGTCAGGTGCATCTTCTGATGCAAAAAATATGGTAAAAAGTGATTCAGAACTCAACTGTATGACATCATGGCACTCCTTCTAGACTGGATTAGCATCGAGGTCTGGGGTACTATGATAGTCTCAGGAACAGTCCCACCCTGTCCTGTAGGGTCACTCCAAGTCAGCGCCCACTTGATGGTTGTGATTTTGTGTTTGTTGTTTTGTTTTGTTGGAGAGGGTCGCCCTGGAATTTGCATTGCTAAAATATCCCCAGTGATATTTGGGCTGCACACTTTGAGAACCAGTCTTAGACTACCAGTTCCCTCCTCCCCTCACCATATAAGGGCAACTGTTTCATCCCTAACACACTCCCCCATATCCTAAACTGCAACCATATTGGAGTGTTGGACAAGTTACTTTTGAGCCAAACCCTATCTAGTTCCATAACTTCATTCACTGCAGCAGCCCTCCTGTGGAAGTCATGAGAATGGTAAGTCAAACGTAATCAATGGATTCCTCTGTTGCTGCCCTCTGATATGGACCTCTGTGTTGGTGCAGAGGTTATGTTCCAATCCCAGCCAGGGACCGAGAGACTCTGTAGTCAAAGGAAAGTTGGCTGGAAGGTGCCTCGTAGGCCTTTCCAACGTCCCCTTGAATTTTGTGTGCTTTAGGAGTCAATCAATGTTTCCTTCTCCACCTATGGGATTCGCATATGATGGCTCTTGCAGTCTCTTCTTGGCCCGCTCCCAATGTTTTTTCTCACTGGCATTTCCCCAAGTGAAGTCTTTGCACACTTCATTGCTTATGATTTCCTGCTTATTAAAGGTTCCAACTTCTCGTCTGTTCCCCAGCCATAACCTCTCTGCCTGTCAGGGTTGTGCCTGCCCATCTCACATCTGCTGTTATTTGTGCCTCCAAGGATTTTGGGGGTAGAAATTGCACTCCACATTCTCCCCTGTGCCTGACACAGTACCTCATACAGGAGAGAGATGGTTAGGTGTCAAAACAAAAAATAAAACTAAAGGCTATAGCTACCCAGCATAAGTTTCTCAGTTTTAGGTCATATAATGAACATTGTAATTATTAACTTCATCTGAGATTTTCCATGTTCTTTACTCTGCCCCTCCCTTTTATATAACTACTAAACATTCATTATGTCATGATCTCATGTCTGATATTACAACTCAGTTTTGTAAAAAGCACAGGGTTTTGGAGATTTGGAATAAGAACTCCAAAGTTTTGAGTTCGGATGGTCTCTGAGGCTAATGGTTATAGAACTGAAGTTCCTATTTGAATCTGTACAATCTCTGAGTAAGTACTAATAACTGCTCTCACCCTTCACGAGGAGCCCTGTGGTGCCATAGTCAAAGCACTTGGCTGCTAGTCAAATGTCAGTTAGAACCCACCAGCCCCTCTGTGGGCTGTTTTGACAAAGATTTTTGACAAAGATTGACAGCTTCAGAAGCTCTGTGAAGCTGTTCTGCCCTGTCCAATAGACTCAGTGGGCCTTCACACACTCTTGTAAAGATCAATTAGGAAACAACTAAGCAGCATGTACGGTGCAGGGGTTTATGAGGTGGGCTGTTAATCATAAGATGAGCAGTTTGAACCTAGCAGTCTTTCCAAGAGAGAAAGATGGTGCCATCTGCCCCCATAAAGATTGACAGCTGTGGAAACCCAGAGAAGCAATTTGACTTTGGCCAAAGCGTCCCACTGAGTCAGCATCCAATCAGCTGTGGTAAAAGGAGTGTTAACCTCTCTTCAGGAGTATAAGATATTTAAAGCCTTAAATCCCACGAAAGGTAAAACACAAGTAACAGTAACAATTAATCCGTAGGCAGTAAGTAGTTGAATTCCAAAATTGTGGAAACTGGTGAATAATATCCACTGCCCTCCCATCCAGGCAGAGTCATGGTGATCCTGTAGAACAGAGTAGAACTGGCCCGTGAGTTTCTGAGACTAAGTCTTTATGAAACTAGAAAGCCCCATCTTTCACCCAAGAAATGAGTGGTTGTTTTGAACTTCTGACCTGGCAGTTAACAGCTCATTGTGTAACCACTATGCATGCTAGGCATAGTGCCTGGTAAGCTTTTATATAGTTATACAGTCCTTTTGATGTGCCAGGCACCATCACAAGTTCTTTGCACATATTAACTTAAGTCTCATAACAGTCCTCAGAGGATTTAGAGTTGAGGAAACTGAGGCAGAAAAAGGTTACATAATGTCTCAAAATCACATAGTCAATATGTTGAAAAGTTCCCAAAGGACAGGTTCTAGTTCATTCTCTTCTAAGTGATTTCTGCTCACTGTCAAACAAAAACACAGAGGGGCACGGCCACAGAACATCAGATCACTGAAGAGGTGGATGAGATAGCACTTACAATAACAACCAAAAAATAAGTGGGATGATGATACGTAGATGAAAGGGGGAGGTTTGTGCTTTGTTTGTTTTAGTAGAAATCACAGTCTGTTTGAGATAGAGACCCAAATCCTGTGGCTTTTAGGAAATGTTTGAGCAAGAAAAACTAGACTGGAAATTCAGACTGACCAGTAATTTGACAATTTGGTGAAAATCTTTTATTCTTTTCATCTACCTTTCTCATTTGTAAAATGAGGGGTCATAGGATTGGGAGAGCTGTGGTGCACTAATGTTATGCACAGAGCTACTCAGAGCAAGGTCAGCAGGTCAAAACCACCAGCCTCTGCCAGAGAAAGAAAGTGCTTTCTGTTCTAAACAGGAACCGCCTCAGGACCCCACAGGGGCTGCTCCACCCTCTGCTGCATTTCAGGGTCACCATGGGGTGTCTTCACCCCGATGGCAGGGAGTTTGTGTGTCTGCTTGGTTGTATTTGGTTTTTAACAGGATGGTGTTGAATAGAGGGGCTTGATCAATTTTCAGTGTGGAATGGTACCAGAGGTATTTTGATATCCCTTACCTAGAGATAATTCAATTCTCGAAGTCAAAAATATGAAAAGAGTGGAAGAAAACTAATTCAAAGGCAAGGGGAATCATGTACAGTACCATACGGCCAGCGATCGCAGCCTGCACGGGCAGGACGTGAGCTGGTTTCAAACAAAACATTGCGATTCTGGCCCTGTTCTTCAGCGATAGGTACCACTTCCCCTTGCTTACATCACACGTCCAGCGGAGACCCTGGGAGTGTAAAGATCACTCTCACATCACGCTCGGTCTCTCTGCCACTCTTCTCCAGGGCTCTACAAAGAAAGTGGTTTCAGAAAGGTGATCATACAACCTTTCCAGATAGAAAACGTAAGAAAAATACCTTATACACTCGAGTATAATCTGACCTGAATATCAGCTGAGCCACCTAATTATACCACAAATACTGCATTAAAAATGTGCTGAAAACCTCGGCTTATACACAAGTATATATGGTAATGTTAAAGCAAAGTGATGTCACAGGAAAACACTTAAAGCGACACTTAAACACAGATTATTACATATATATATAAAGAGATATAATTCATTCATTGCTATAGAGTCCTTTCTACAGGAATACAAAGGCTCATCTTTCTCTCACAGATTGGCTGCTGGCTTCAAACTACTGAGCTTGAGATTAGCAGATAGATCTATATGTAACCCGCTACACTATCAGTGCACCTGTGTATATATATAGCATGTGCATGGGAGGATGGATCAATAGATAGATATAAAAATGAGCACTGGTGGAACTGTTCGATAAGCATCAGAATGCTCACAGCATGGTGAGTGGTTCAAACCCCAGAGGCAATCACTGGAAGAATGAGGAGGTTAGCCTGTATCCATAAGAATTTATAATCCTGGAAACCCTTTGTAGGGTCACTGTGAGTTGGAACTGACTGGAAAAAGTGGTTTGGAGTTTGGGAATCCCACAGGCTAATGAAAAGAGTGTGAGTACATGTATGTGTGTGTGTGTGTGTATGCAAATTTCCAAGCACTTGATGCATACCAAGCATTGAGATTACACTTTATAATTCAATCTCTAGGAAATATTCATGTTACTGTCTTCATTTTACAGACGAAATTCTGAGACCGAGGCTAAAATAAACAGGTCAGCCTGTTGCCAGGATGACCTCATGTGTGTGCTTTGCAGAGTAGAACTGTGCTGTATATATAGGTGCTAACTTCTCATAAAGAGATCACCAGGTCTTTCTTCTGAGGCTTCTCAGTGTCAGTTTAAACCTCCCACCTCCCAATTAGCAGTTGAACACTTTCACTCTCTGCACCACAACAGCTACAAAGTGGTAAGTCAGAACTATGACCACCATAACCAGATTTGACTCTTGGTGCTATGTTGTCAACAGAAATCAGATAAAAATTTTAATGAAAGAGATTTTTGTGTGCATCTTTCATTTTTAATAGAGATACACTGAATGCAACTAGTAGCCCAGATGATGGCAATTGGCAATGTAAACTTTAAAGCCAGCACTAAAACTTTGATGTGTCTGCCTTTTGAAAATGGCATTTTGAAATTTCCTTCAGGAAAAGTAGGGATCACAGACTAGTGAACAGAGTGTGAGGTACATGTGAAAACTGTTTCAAGGCTTTGACATGGGGTGATTGCCCAAAGAATTTCTTTCTCAATCATAGGTTACCAGCATTTTCTGTCCTGCTGTCTCCTCTTCAGAAAAACATTACTCAGTGCCATTTGACAATTAAAAACTCTTATATTTAACTCAATAATCTAATCAAGGATAAAATGTAGGTCTGGCCCCTTACAATGGCCGGAGGTGGGGAGCGGGGGGCGGTGGCATTACCCACATTAGGAAACACTGCTCAAGAATCAAGGTTACCATGTATTCATCCATTTTCATCGTCCACTTCTATCCTACTTATGATGCCACCGAAGTATTCTTAACACGTGCACACGCACATTCACACACACACACACACCCAGCATCATTGTTCACTGTGATTCTCCTGTCCATGTCTTTGTAACTCCAACCAACTGATTGGATGAGGTTAGGTAAATGCGTATGGGAAACAGTGATGGAGGATTGGTCACTTCTGCCTTTCGTCTGGCTGTAAGAGGGGGGCAGCTCAGAAGCAGAGAGAGAATCCCCTGGCTATCAAGACAAACTAGTCACCGCTGCGGCACGTGGTGACCCCTGCCTGCTGTGGCGAAGACAGCAGGGACCTTGCCCTGAAATAGAACAGAGGACAGTATGGGGACCATCTGGGAAAGTCCTAAGCTTCCCAGCCCACAGGACTAGGCAGAGGCAGGGGTAACACGTGGCTGAGAAGCTGAAGACCTGAGAGGAAGAAGTCTGCTTGCATGGCTGAGAAGAGGTATTTGGGACAAAGACACTATCTCCTTAACATGCTGTCACCTGTTGACGTCCCTAAAACTCTGTCATGGTGGCGAATATGATCTGTGTATTCTGTGTAGCCATTGCCACAAATTATCAAAACCGTCAGAGAAACAGAGTATCATGGGACAGATGTGGAGTAGAGCTGGGTAAAGAAGGGTGGAGGGGGCAGGAGGCACAGAGACATGTCTGCCCAGGGCTGGCAGTCAACCTTGCGCTGGTGTGAACTTAGATTTCTGCTGTTCCTTCATGTAGCCAGAGGAGGTCAGTAGTCTCTGTCTCTCCACCACCCCCTCCATCCCGCCCCCCTTTTCTCTCCCTGGAAATTCTAGAAGTTAATGCCAACCTTTGAAGTTGGCTTGTCTGCCAGATGATTGGTGAGCATAAGCACTTGGGGAAAATGCTGATATTCTTAGTTAAAGTCGTGTATGAATAATGGAAGTCTAATAAACATTAGCTTTAAATAGAAGAAGGAACAATTATAGGGAGAGCTTTGTAAGTCATTTTCAAACCTGCATCAGGTCCAAAATAACCTCCAAGGTCACTGATTGCCACCATCTTCGGGCCTCAGAGTAATAAAGATGTGTGGCACAGGGACACCATGAAACCGCACCGCAGGGACTCGCAGGAGGTGGGAGTCCAGGCAGGTGCATATGCCCAGGAGAGCATTGCCGACAGAGAAACCCTCCGTGTTCACCGTGTTCACCGCCCTGGACGTGGGAGCAGGCTGTCTGTGCTCGACGGCTGTGGACAGATGTCGATGTGAACACACACCCCTCTTTGGGCTGCAGGGGAGAACATTGTGCTCCTTTCTCTCAGTCATTTGACTTTTCCCAACCGAAACCGAACCCTACGACTGAGAATCTAATTATTGTAAATGAGTTTGAAACACATTCACGCTGAGTTCATTCTTCTAGAGGAGATAGTGACGATTGGGAGGTGAGGAAAGAAAAGGGGGAGTTGGGAGCCCTGCGCTCAGCAGGTGCCTCTGGAGCACCTCGTGGATCCCGGAGGGTTCTCGGCACCTGCTGCCACCAGCTGCCAACGCAGCCGCCTGCCTGCAGCCACCCGTGAACACAGGCTCCGGGACGCTGGGTGCTTGGCAATGGCTGCAGCATGGCTGTTTGGCAATTTGGGAGCAAAGAAGAAAGGCTTCCCAAATGCTTCTTGTTGCCGGGCTCTGCAGCGCGTGAACACCCCCGTGCCGTGCCGTGCTGTGCCGTGCTGGATGGCATTTTTAACAGGTGTCTCATTAGCAATGGCAAGGGCTCTTCTCCCAAACATCTCTAATGACTCTCCGTGAGTGTTGATAGAACACTTTCTGAGCTTCCTCTTCCACACATGGAGCATTTTATTCTATACAGCATGACTCTGTGCATGTGCATGTGCGTGTGTACACACACAGTTGTCTAGTGTTTTTTTTTACCCCCCAAGAGATTTTTGCAGTGACTTTGAAAGTGCACATAGCAGGTGTGAACTCCGTTGTACTGTGGAAGTGTCTGGCCAGAGCCTCTGTATGTGCTTAGGGGCATCCAACACAGCACGTGGGCATCATCCCAGCTTCTGCTCCCTGAACCTAGGGCCGGTGGGCCTTATCCATTAAGATAGGGTGCCCAGTTTTTCAGTTGGACAAAAGGATTGCATTGGTGAGAAGTAGCCCGGCACAGTCTTGAAGCCATCGATGCTGTCGGATTGGTCCCAGCCTTTCACTGTCCTCTGCCCACCAGAGTGAAGCCCTAGGTCATCTGCCCGTTGTTCTTACTGTGAGCCCCTTGGGACAGCCTCTGTGTGGGTTCCTCTTGCCCAGGGCTTTCCCCTGTGCACTGCCCCTTGACTCGACACAACACGATGTCCTTTCCTGAAAACATTCCAAAATGACGTGTGGTGAAATCACACCGTCTTTGCCTCTAAGGAGCCTTCTGGATGTGCTTCTTTTTAAAAAAAAAAAAAAAAAAAAGCTCATTTTATTGGACACTCATACAACTCATCACAATCCATCCACATATCCATTGTGGCAAGCACATTTGGGCCTATGTCACCATCCTCATTTTCAAAGCCTTTTCTTTCTACTTGAGCCCCTGGTATCATCTCATCTTTCCTCCTCCCTCATGAACTCTTGATAACTTATAAATTATTATTATTTTTCCATGTCTTGCACTGTCCGATATCACCCTCTACCTCCTTGTCTGTTGTCCATCCCCTTCTCACCCCCCCTCCCCAATCTTCCTCTTCCCTTCCTGGTATGGTTGCTCTTAATATTGGTCCCAAGGAGGAGTTAATCTGTCCTGGATTCCTTGTGCTTCCAGCGACTGCACTTCTTGTGAGCCAGGCTTGCCTGTTCTTTTGGCCATCTGTGAGACCTTCAACATTCTCTGCTAGCACCATCATCCAAATGCATAGATTCTTCTTCAGTACTTCTTGCTCAGTGTCCAACTTTCACTTGCATATCAAGTGAGGGGAAATACCATGGCTTGTCTCTTGTGCACCTTAGTCCTCAAAGGGACCTCCCTGCTTTTCAGTAAGTTAAAGAGGTCCTGTGCCACAGATTTACCAAATGCAAAAGCATCATGTGATCACTTCACTGCTCCTACCATTGAACACTGATTGTGAATCTAAGCAAGAGGAAATCCTTGACGACTTCTTTCCCCCATTTAGCATGGTATTGCCTATAGGCCCCGTTGTGAAGATTTTTATTTTCTTCACATTGAAGGCCCCAATTTTTGTTATTTGGGGGGGGGGCATCACTGCTCTCTGGTGGGAATGGGAGGCCCAGCCTTGCTCCTGGAAAGGCTGCTGCTGCATTTGATCCGCCAAGCCAGTGGACAGCAGTCCCACACACAACCATTACGCCACCGGGGCTCAGCCGAAGGCCCACATTTTAATGTTTATCAGCAAAGGCTCCACGTCCTCACATTCAGCAAGCAGGTCTATGTCATCTGCATATCACAGATTGTATCAAGCTCCCCTTGAAGCCTGATGTCACGTTCTTCTTCCTATCACCCAGCTTCTCTGAATATGTGGTCAGCATGCAGCTGGAAGAAGTATGGTGTAAAGCTACAGCCCTGATGTACCTTTCCTGATTTTAAACCATGCAGTCTTTTCCTTGTTCTGTTGGTAAAATTGCCTCTTGATCCATGTACAGGTTTCACATAAGCACAATGGAGTGTGCTGGGATTCCCATTTTTCTCTATAGCTTTACATAGCTTGTTGTGATCGACAGTTGAATGCCTTAGCATAGTTAATGAAGTACAAGTCAACCTCTTTCTGGTCTTCTCTGCTTACAATCAAGATCCATCTGACACCAGCAATGATATCCCTTGTTCCATGTTGGACTGATGAACTAGCTGTCTTTCTCTCCTAAGGATACCTCTCTTAATCAAATCTACATTCTTCTGCAAAGCCCTTCAACAGACTTCAATACATTGTTAACATAGACAAATAGCTTTCATCCTCAGAACACTTGGTGGGCATCAAGGTATTTGATTCCTATTCCACTGTTAGGGATTTCCCCCCATTTATTTTTGCTTTATCCCTCCTGCAAAGTTAGACCTCATTAAAGCAAAGGTCTTTCAAAATGACAGAACTGTTTTAAACTTTGTAGCTATGTGAATATCCATTACAGAAGTAGATGAAAAGAACATTAGCTACCATCACAATCTTATTCAAAATGAGGTTTCACGATGATTTCTTTGACCTGTCACATGTGGCCTCATGCATGATATCAGATGTTTATATCCTTGAGTATCAGTGATCATGGAGTAGTGGTTTTTTGTTTTTGCTTGTTTTCTACTGAGAGATTTATACATCTCTGCAGTCTCTCAAGGGACAAAGAGTGCAAGAGAAGCACCTATAACGTTGTGCAGATAGTTTGAGAATGTGACATCTCATGATAAATGCATCCCCCCACCTCCACCCCCACCCCACTGCCTATTAGAAGGTGAAATGCCAGTTTCTCTAGTGGCCTCCCTCCCTCCTTCAGTCAAATCAAAGGTGATCATTTGCTTCCATGAAGACCTACAGCCTGAGAAGCCTTCACTAGGGTTACTGTCATTGGAATGGGCATCATGCCAGTGGGTGGGTCCTCGTGGACTGAGTCTTCCTTGTGTTGGGCCCTCATTGGGCTACTGCTCCTTGGAGGTCTCCTCCAACAAATAACTCTGGCAAAACAGACCTCGAGACTCTATTTTGGTATTTACAGCAATCTAACACACTGTAGATGGATGCTGCAGTGGACAGGAGGACAATGTAGTCCTAAATTCATAAATAAAGGAAGGGGCTTTCACTTGTTTATCAATCTAGAGAAAATACCAGACAGCAAGATAGAAAGCACACGTGTGCACACACACAGAGACAGAGAGAGCAAGAGCGCGCGCGTGTGTGTGTGTGTGTGTGTGAGAGAGAGAGAGAGAGAGAGAGAGAGAGAATGTGCTTCAGACAGAACTCCACCTTTTGTGAGTCTTCAGGGTGAGATGAAATGAGGACTATGGACGAGAGGTGAGCACGGGTCAGAAATGACAGAGATGGGGAGGAATGCCTAAGAAACACATACATAGAAGCAGTCAACAATTCCGGCTCCCAGGAGCAAAGGCTGAGGCTCCTACTCCCACCACCTGAGGGCAGTGATGCCTTAATAAAAAAAAAAAAAGCAGTCAAAGCAACAAGACCTCTGTTCCCAGTTTATTAAACCCAAAATGATGTACCATAAACAAGGAGACAGAAAAAGAGGTTCATATCCCTCATTTGTTCAATCGCCTCTGAAATCTCCTCTCCTGCAAGTCATTCCCACGGGAAAGACAAGCTTACCTTCCCATGCATCCAATTCCACATTGGCAAAACAATGGGGTGTAACAAATATCCTTTCTAACCTTCACCATCCATGAACCATGAGGATTTCTACGGCCACCAATCAGCTCGTTTTTACATTTGCCAACATTCCAGAAGGGGGCAGCATTTATCCACAATCGAGAAAAACAAGACAAGTTGTTCATCTACCTAGTCTTGACAGTGAGGGCTGGGCATTGGATGAAAGGACTGAGACTCTCCTTGAATGTGGCGTGGATGCATAAAGCTATCAAGCTGGTCTGCTGTGTGAGCATGTGGTGAGAAAACAGCCTGATAATTCTTTGAGGAAAGGACACAGCCTGTTTTGTTCACTCACAGTGAATTCCTGAGAGCAGTTCTGTATATAGGGTAAATATCCAATGTACATAAGATAAGCATGAATTTATTATGCTTACATATTAATTTGTAGTGAACTCTTTCACATGAATTTAATTGTCTTTGTAATGAGCATGTTTACCACAGATTGGTAAGGGAAACTGTGCTTCCCTTGCTAATTGTGTACACTGTCCCTATCAAAGCAACCCACTGTCAGCAAGTTGATTCTGATTCATAGCCTCATAGGGACTTAATAGTGTCAGAGCTGTATGTCTTTGTTTTGTTTTGTTTTTAAAGTCACTTTATTAGGGGCTGATACAACTCTTATCACAATCCATCCATACACATCCAATGTGTCAAGCACATTTGTACATTTGTTGCCATTATCATTTACAAACCATTTTCTTTCTGCTTGAGCCCTTGGTATCAGCTCTGCATTTTGCCCCCCTCCCCTCCCAGGAACCCCTGATAATTCATAAATTATTATTTTGTCATGTCTTATCCTGCCCAACATTTCCCTTCACCCACTTTTCTGTTGTCCATCCCCCAGGGAGGTGTTTATATGCAGTTCATTATGAACAGTCCCCCTTCTCCCCAACCTTGCCCTTATCCTCCAGGTATCGTTACTCTCATTACTGGTACTAAGGAGTCTGTCTGTCGTGGATTCCCTGTGTTACAATTTCTTTACCTGTACCAGTGTACATCCTCTGATCTAGCCAGATCTGTAAGGTAAAATTGGGATCGTGATAGTGGGGGGAGGGAAGGGTTAAGGAAGTAGAGGAAAGTTGTGTGTGTCATCGTGCTATACCGCACCTTGACTGGCTCCTCTCCCTGCTGTGACCCTTCTGTAAGAGGATGTCCACTTGCCTACAAATGTGATTTGAGTCTTTAGTGCTCGTTGCCTCTCTTTCACAATATGATTTTTTGTTCTTTGATTCCTGATACATGATCCCATTGATACCTCATGATCACATAGCCTGGTGTGCTACTTCCATGTAGGCTCTGTTGCTTCTCAGCTAGATGGCAACTTGTTTATCTTTAAGCCTTTAAGACCCCAGATGCTATATCTTTTGATAGCCGGGCACCATCAGCTTTCTTCACCACATTTGCTTAGGCACCCACTTCAGTGAACAAGTTGGGATGGTGAGCCTCATGGAATGCCTGTGTAATAGAACAAGGTGTTTTGCATTGAGGGGGTACTTGAGTAGAGGCCCAATGTCCATCTGCTACCTTAATACTAAACCTATAAATATATGCACTTAGATGTATTTCCCTATCCTCATATAAATATATTTACATATATTAAGACCTATATATCTATTTAGGCCTGTATTTAAACTTCTATTAATGCCCTATGCCTCTAGTTCTTTCCTCTGTTTCCTTTTATTTCCCTCTTGTTCCAGTATCATGCTCAGCTTTCAGTAACCCCTCTCAGTCACATTGCCCTTGATCAAGCCCTACCAGGCCTCCTAAATCCTCCTCGCCATCAGTTTTGGAACACCTCTTGCTCCCTTGTCCCTGAGTTTGTTAACACCAACTTTCTCTCCCCCACCTCCCTTCTCCCATGTGCCCCAGAACAGTCAGTTCTGCTGTTTTTCCCTGCAAGTTATTTATCCATCCTCTCTTATCTAGATAGAGATAATATGCACACACAAACACACACACAAACAAACAAGATAGAGCAAAGCAAAGCAACAAAAGAAAGCAAAACAACAAAACCAATGAGAAAAAAAAAAGAGAGAGAAGCCTATAAATAGTTCAAGGTCTGTTTGTTGACCTTTAGTAGTATTTTCCTGTTGAATTTAATGGGGTGCCACACCCTGCCCCAAAGTCTGTATTTGGTGTTTCCTCAGGACTTCCTTACTCTCTTCCCCTTGTCATGGTGTAGTTGGGTCAGATCAGACGCCGTTCCCACACTGTGTCTCCAGTGTTGTCCCATTGGGTCAATGACTATGAGTCAATGAGGAATGTCGTGTCTCATAGGAGGGCCAACCATATGGTCTTCTGTGAATTGGCTGCTCTGAGCAGGGGTATTGTCCTCAAGGTTTGGTGGGCCAGGATGTGTAGCGATATAACTCTTAATGGGCACATAAAGCCTACTATATCAGCTATCAAATAGCATCATCTTCCTGCCATGGAGCAGCAGGTACCTTTGAACTGTTAACTTTCAGGTGAGGAGGCTAACATTTGACCATGGCACCAGGGCCTCTCTGTCCTGGTCAGGAATTAAGAACTTGAAGACAGGTTTTGATTCTGTAGGAAGGTGCTATGAGATAGGAGAGAGGCCATATATAGAAGCTCTGATGTGAATTTTAGAAATGAGCTTGTTCACTACAGATTGGTAAGGAAGACTGGGCTTACCTGACTTACTGGGAACTCTGACTCTCTGCTCATACATGGGGGGAGGGAGGGTAATAGAGAAGGGGCACAGCGTGAGTTCCAAGGGCAACTCAGGCGTATCCTTGGAGCTTCCCTCCTGCACCCTCTTCTTGGGCCTGCCCCACTTCCCATCACCCTAAAAGTTGACATGCTTGCAGCTTGACTTACCTGGCACCCTTCTTTCTTCACAATGAGTGATTTATCGAGCCTTAATAAATTTTGAACACCTCATATATACCAGATTTTTCTCTGCCTGCCCTCACCTGACAGCATAATACAATAATTAACCTTGTACCTCCAGAACTTAATCATTCTTATGGGCAAACTACATTTGAAAGCAAAACAGGGTGGGGATTAACCTCAATTTTCATATATGACCAAAGATGGAGGTCCTCTATTATTGGCTTTATTAGGTAGCAGTTGGGCCAGAGGGATCAGTTTGGCACCTCTGGAATCCCACCACCTATCTGAGCTTCTAGAATAACATTCATTGCCTTTCATTCCAAATCCAAGCAATCAGTAGGTAGGAGCTGAGCGAGAAAACTGGGCGTTGCATCAGGGAAGAGACCAAGGCGATCCCATCAGGTGAAGGATGATGTCGGTGAAGAATATTCTGAGTACCGTGGACCACAAGAAGAAAAAACAATTCTATCTTGGAAGAAGCATAGCCAGATCCCTCCTTAACAAAAGGGATAGTGAGCCCTCATCTCACGTATTTTGGACATGTTGCCAGGAGAGACCAGTCCTTGAAAGAGGACATCATGCTTACCAAAATACAGGTGCAGTGAAAAAGAGGTAGAAGATGGCTGGCCACTGTGGCTGTAGTGATACATCCAAACCCAGCAGCATTGGAGAGTGGGGCCCAGGACTGGCCAGTGTCTCATTCTGCTGGAGAGAGGACTGCTGGGACTCATAACCAACTTGATGGCACATAACAGCAACACTCGACTCATTCTGTCTTACAGATGAGGAAACTGAAGACTTGGGAAACTGCTCCTGCCCCCGAGTCCCACTGTTGATTGTCACAAAGCACGAATTCAAATGAATTCTCCAGCAGCCTCAGCCAGTGCCCTCTCAAGTGGGTTTGCACTGTTTCTGAGCCCTCCTGTCTGCTTACTTTCTAGTGTGCTTTCAGACATATAACTAGACAGTCCAAATGCCTCTGCATCCCCTCTCTCCAAAACTGGAGTCATCCGTGTCCCTGAAAGTTCCCAGAGTGAGGCTTGGTGCCATTGGCAGAGATGGTGGGGAGAAGTTAAAGGATGCAGAAGGGAAACCCGATTTTGAATCCAGCTCTGCCACCTCTCACTTAAGCAAGCCTTGCCTAGTTATTTTCCCTCCTGAGAACATTCCCTCATTATTTATCACATTAACAAATACCCAGAAGAGCTGGAAATGGAACCGAGTATCAGCATCTCAGAGTTCCCATTATATTGCTGACTCACCGTATTCCTGTTGGGATGATTAAGCATATGGTGTTTATGAAAGCACTTTTCTTTTCTAAGTTTCTTTCCCTTCCCTATCCTGGCACTGCATTTCCCAAAAAGGCATCATCAATCAAGCTTTCCTGTGCAGTCTGTTTTCAAAAGAACTTGCATCATTGTGTCCATTTAAAGTATTATTACCATATTTTCTGCTTGGTCATTCCCTACTTGAAGCCATCAGAGTTAGACCTAGGGATCAAGTTTATTCAGGTAAAATTGGGTGAAAAGGGGCACAAGATGCAACTTAATGGAGGAAAATACCTCCCAAGAGGACCGTGTGGAGCTTACGCGTTTGACTAGAAGGATGGGAAGCAGTGTGTCTGTATGGAGGAAGCTGTTGCCCCTTCACATACACATGCAAATGTACCTGCCTGTGCGCACGCGTGCACACACGTATGCACATGTCAACAGCCTGCTGTTGTCCTCCCACTTCCTGTCGCCTGAAGTCAAAATCTGGGGTTCCGGCTACTCTCTTGTGAATCATTTCTAAAGAGAAAGGTCTCTGTCACACACACAAAATGTAAGCATTACATTCTCTCCACGTAAGCCATCTTCCTTGAAAACAAATGAATTTGACCCCAAGAGAAGATGGCTGCATTATTCTTGTTTTCACCTTTGTGCCCTTTTTCCACGTCCCAGTGAAGTCTCGTCCTAACCGCCGTGTGGGGCAGCCACTGGCCGCTGCACTCAGCACTGGGAAAGGCTGACTCACCTCCCCCCGGTGAGAAGTGTCCAGTGTAGACAAAGAACAGAGTATGGACAGTTCAAAAGCCACAGCTTAGGCTCGACTTTAGTGTTTAACTGGTGAGGACTGTGTGCATGGGCCTGTCTTTACAGCGAGGGAAAGTGCCCCCCCCCCCACCCCAACTGCAGACTGTCTTCTCCACACCATTTCAGGGCCCTCATCATGACTATGCCAACATAGTTCTGTTCTCCAAACATAGTCAGGGCTGCTCATCGATGAGCTGGAGCCCCGACAGAGACAAGGCCCATGGTTTTGTGCTTTGTTTTATTTTTGAGAACAAGTCTCTTCTTCCATGACTCTGTGGTCTTGGCAAAGCGTGTGGACTTTTCGATGTTTTAGGCATTATCCAGAGCAGGCACTGGGACAGACTTTCTGCCCTGGAAGGCCTAACTCTCTAAGTTTGCCTGCAAAGGGTGCATAGTATCGAAGATGCTGACCTTACTTGAGAGTTGGTTTTGCATTTGGTTTTGATGACTGATTTAAATCTTTAATAGAGGAAGAAAAAAAGAATAACCAACGGATAAAAGGAGGGAGGAAAACCAAGAGAACGTGGGCAAATAGAAAGTCATGCTGCTGGTTCCCAGAGAGAAGGGCCAGAACTGCTGGGAGCTTTATGAGAGGCGAGAGCCCAGGGCCTGCCCAGCTCGTCCGGGAAAACGTCCTGCTGGACGGTGATCCGTTCCCTGCTGTCTGGTTAGCCTGTCCAGAGACTCACGGTTGGACTCTCCTGCTCACATTCGGAGACACCAAACCTAAGCCAAGGTGGTTCTCCAGGAATGGAGTTTTATAGAAGGAGGCTCCTTTGTGCCTTGTGTAGTCATGGATGAATAGCTCGCTTCTTATTATTCAAGAACAGAGTCGGGAACTGTAAAAAAAACCATATACGCACGTGTGCACGCATGTGTGTGTGTGAGAGAGAGAGAGAGAGTGCGTGAGTATAAGGGTGGAAGGCTCACAAGTGCTCAGAATTTGTCATTATTCAGACAAGAGCAATTTAAAATTATGCATACCTGTGACCACTGACTCAAATAAATAAAAAGTTTCTCTCTTTTCTGCATAGGTATGATTCATAGAGCAGTGGGATGGAAAGGCTAAACATTCAGTTTTCTGAAGAACTATTATGGAAGTGGCAGAATAAATGTTATGCCTCCATTTCTCTGAATCGTAGAATCATGATTTTTCGTTAGGAAATGAGCTACTGCAGCACTTAAAGCAATCTACACTTATTGACTTCTTCCTCTGTGCCGGCACCAGAGACCACCAGCTCATATGCATGCTATAAGGAATACGACATTGAAAGACTGTTAGTACAAAGTCCATACCGACTCACAGTGACCACAGAGAGCAGAGTGACAATGCTCCAGTGGCTTTCCAAAGTATAATAACACACATTTCTCCCAAAGCCACACTGTGATCACAATATAATCTCATGTCTATCTGTAGTTACATAGACGTGTACGCATGCTCTTCAACCCATCAGTCAAGTCACAGCTTGATGGTGTCTCTCTATGGTTGTGGCCTCCTCATAGGGAGGTCCCTGGGAACGGCCCCCTTGCTCTCTGCCTTTATCCTCCCGATGGCTGGCCCTGATTGCTGCCAGAGCCACTGGATCCACATGACTTTCTACCCACCCACCAGACTGTGATCTTCCTGCATCATTGCATGTGGCTGAAGGAGGACTTACAGACTGGTATCAGATTCAAGGACTTGAGTTGGACTGGGTTGGGATGATTTCTCCATATATAATCAATTCTTATATAAAGCTGCTTCTTGAGCAGGTATAATAAGGTGACTAGATGTCCCACTTTTTAACAATTTGTCCGTGTCCCACAGAGTTTTAAAATTAAAATAAATGTGTTACAGTATTATTTTTGCATTCTATGAAAATTCTTGTTGCTCCATATAGACCAAACTTTTAATCAAGAACCCCCCAGGTCAATAGTGTACCACTTAAAATCTGATCACTTTAAGAGTATCACCAGAGTTTCTCTAGCCAACCCGTCCTAACACATAAACCCAAACCACTGCCATCATGTCTCCACTGACTTCTCATGATCCAAAGGACAGAATAAACTGCCCTCTAGAATTTCCAAGGCTGTCATCGCTATGAAAAAAAAGCCACATCTTTCTCCAGCAGTTTGGCTGGTGGGTTTGAGCAGCACATCTTTCGGTTATCATACTTCTCTGGGTTCCAGGAACACTGTGTCCACAGAGCTCCACGCATCCCCACATTACTTAGTATAGTTATGTCCCTTCACCAGAATTTAGCAAAAATTGATAAAACAATAAAAGTGAAAAAGTAAGTTTTGATGAAAGCAATCTTGAATAATTCTTCATTGTGTTACCTTAGGAAAGTCATGAAATTGATTTGAGCCTTAGTTTTTCATAAAGCATTCTTCAAGGTCACATGCATGCCGTTCAATGAGTAGAAGGTCTTAGAAGAGCGGAGGCAGGAATCAGAGAGTCAGGATTCAGGAAGGAACACCTACAGAAGCCCTAAAATCCAGCCATTCAGGATAGACTTCCAAGGTCAGGAGGAGGTCAGTTTTAGGTCTCTTACTTCCCTCTCAATTGACATATTGAGTAACGTAAAAAATAAGAATAAAGCCCAAATAATAATTGCATCAGAAGAATAAAAGGAAAGATCACTACACACTGAAAGAAAAAAAAGTCAAGGCATAAGAGACAATGCCTTTGCTAACTGAGGAGGAATTGAAGTTTGTGTCAGGACCCATCCACTTATTCTTTAATTCAATAATCATAAAAGAAGGCTCACCTTAAAACTCCCCATTAAAAGGCATAGAGTTCTCATTAGATCTTGAAGAGAAAATCAAGTCTTCACTCTTTGTCTCTGTTTAGCTTCAGGTTAAAGAATTACAGAATCCCTCTAGCTAAGACCTGGGCCAAAGGGATATCCACTGGCCCCTGCTGCCAAGAACCTGGTGTGCGGTGTGACGGAGCAAATAGAAAACAGACTTTTAAGAGGTGACTTTGGCTAGTCCTCCCACATTCTAAGGTCCTGCATTCTCTAAAGATCATCTCATTAATCTCCTCTAGTCAAACCAAAGTCCCAAAATCTAAAATGGAAAAGGGGGAAAACATGGGAAAAGGGAGAGCAGAAAGGGCAGTACAAGTCGCCAAACAAAAGCATAACATCACCCAAGAGGAGATCTGCTATCCTGGCAGCAGAGGTGTCCCCGAGTGTTCTGCTAAAATTTCAGACCCTTCCATGCTGTAGGTTTCTAGCTTCAAAGTGCATCATAAGCAGAATATTGGTTGAAAACCAGTTGTTCTTTGCTGCTTTGTTGTGTAGGCTGTACGGGGTAGACAAAAAAAAGTTTTATTTTAATCATTGCAGTCAAATAAGCTTGTGGTTGTGATATGTATTAAATAGTGTGTTAGTCTGGGTAGACTAGCAAAACAAATCCATACACTCATGTGAATAAGAAAGAGGTCTATCTACAAGAGGAAACGAACATTGAGAAAACATCCCAACCTACTCCAGATCAAGTCCCTAAGTCCGATATTACCCCATATGTCCAACGGCAATCTATAAAGTCCTCTTCAGACTCATGAAACACATGCATTGACACCGAATGTAGAAGATCCCAGGCCAGTGGGTTGAAAGTCTTTGGATCCAGTGGCATTGTAAACATCTCAGGACTGGCAGGGGACTCTGCATGGCGTCTCAGTACCCAGGGCTGCATCAGGGTAGGTCCATGTAGTAGCTTCTCCAAAGGAATGTCTCACAGGAAGTGAGCCTTGTCAGTCAAGTGTCTCCAAGGAAGTGAGCAGAGAGATATAGTGTCTCCACCTCCAAGAAGGAATTAGCACATTTCCCAGAATTCTCAGGAGAAAGCCATGCCCACACAAAAGTCTCATTCACCTATTTCCAGATTGACAGGCTAGACTCCACCCCTACCCCCTCAATCCTCAAATTGACACCAGATTAGGTGACTGCCACAAATAGCTTTCTACTAAATTGAAATCAGTAATCCTAATAGCGGGGGGAGAAACCACTGTCTCCCAGCCTTTGGAAAGAAACCCTTCAAAATTGTGCTTCCATCCATCAAATGTTAGCATGCACATCTTTGTGAAACAAGTTTTGAAGAGAACTATAAGAACTTGAGTGACACCCAAAAAGCAAAACAAAACAAAAGGACTTGAAAAATATTGTTGTGACAGTATTTCTCATTTTAACCTATGCCATGTGGTTTTAATTTTTCCATCATCTTCTAGAATACCTAGTAGAAAACATAGGAAGAACTTGCTAAGGGATATTAAGTGACATTTTATGATCATCAAGAGCTCGTGCTTTGAGGTCAGAGAGACCAGACTAATTCACTGCCTGTGTCTTTGAGCCAGTTTTTTAACTTCTCTAAGCTTCAGCATTTTCATTCCCAGATATATTTTCCTCTGATGAGTGGTCATTTAGATTAATGAGATAATCCATATTCAGCACTTAGCCAAGAAGCATGCTCACTGTAAGTGCTCAAAAATGCTAGCTATTATTTCTCTTATTGCCTGTTCTTAGTAGATTGTACACACAATTCTTGAACATACCCAATTGGCCTTATAAGTCAAATGTTGATTCTGTTGTGGGATTATCAGGCATCTTGCTACTACAAAATGACACACACTGATTGATACAGATTTGTGAGATTCATCACCAAGCCAATGCGTCTCAGAATTTGATCTGCTGACTGGCTTCATTGTAGCAGGAGACAGAAGTGGATTTATGAGTAGAGAGCAGAAGCAACTCAGAGGGGAGAGAAAATTTTACTCCCTCAAAAAGGAGTCGGGGTGATGTACTACTAACCAGAAATAGGTGGTTCCAACCTACCAACTAGTCCTAGGGAGAAAGACGAGACCCTCCTGTAAAGGTTCACAGCCTCCGAAAGCCCCAGGAGCAGGCTCACTCTGTCTGCAGCATTGCTTTGAGTCTGAATGGACTCAAGGGCAGTGGGTAAGAAAGAGAAAAGACTGTTGCCATTATCTGATGTTTGCTTCACACCATCTGGGAAAGGTCCTGCAGGCAAAGTGTACATTTCAGATCATCCATATTATAAGACTAGCTCCCTGCTTTTCTTCTAGCAAAACAACAGCAACCCATTAATATACCCAACATGTAGAATATCAAGGTAGGAACAATTTGGTCTAGTGGGTAAAGCATGGGATATGGGTTGAAATAGAGCTCATTTCAATTTTGTTGCTGGAATACAACTTGATGCCTATAAGAATGTTAATGAATTACTTAACAGTTTTGCCTTATCAGTGTAATGGACATACTGTGCTTATGGCATGGTTGTGAGCAAAAATGAAAATAACAATATTGGTGAAGCATATATTCTGTCTTCTGGTACATATAAGATATTTATGCATATTTTCTCACCCTTTATAAGTTGAGGACATACCAAACATGTGTGACAAAATACTGCTCTGATACTTGCTTACTTATTTCCACTGTAAATATTTTTTGTACGTTTTTAAGGCTTTGCAATGTGTCAATTTAACTGGAATAGAACTACATCTCAAAGAATCCACCATTCTTTCACATCTTTGCAACCCATGAAAAGTGGAAAGTGGAAACAAAGTCCTAGGCATCATCTCCTCATGTTCAGAGGTTGGTGCATAACATTGGTTTTTACCTCCAGCTTTCTGGTTGGATGGTTCATTAATCAAACCCTCAGCAAATCCATATCCATATATGCCCTACTCCAGATTCTCCGAAACTGAACGTAGGCGGGTTTTACTTCATGACAAAAGGGCACCAGCTTCTCCTGTAGGACATTTTCATCAAATTTGGAATCTTTGTGATGGACTCATAAGTTCTAGTTCATTCTTGGAGGTTGCAGGTCAGATTCACAGGCGCTATGTTTCTCTTCCTTCATCCACTTCCCAACCATCTCGTCCATAGAGTCATCAGATTCCAGCACCAGGCTCAAAAGCAAAATCTCACATAGACTAAGGGCTTGGGGTCTATTTCTAAATATTGACCATTATGTATTAACCTTATGTATTGTGTATTATGTATTAATTTTATGTATCATGTAACCATTATGTAAAATCTTATGTACCAGCAAAAGAACAACTTTGGACCTTTAGCAGTATCACCAAGCAGGTTCAGTTGCTGTTGGAGAACATCGTGTTTGGTTAAAAAGAAGGCTGCAGGACAAAGGAGACCCTTGATAAGGCATATTGCAAAAATGCTGCAATGGTGGACTCAAATTTGCCAGCAATCCCAAGGATGTACAGGCTTGGGCAACAATTCATTTTGCTGTACATAATATCACCATGAGTCAGAGTTGAGTTAATAACAGCTAGCATGGTCATAGTTGGATAAGCCGAAATCCTACATAGGTGTCAGTTCTGACAGGTGTGTGTATGTGTGTGTGAAAAGAGAGAGACTGAGATTATAGGAATTTCACCTTATCCAACTATAATACATGATATAGAACCCTTTAATAGTTCTGCTTCTCTAAGAAATTTGACAGATGTAGTGGTCTTTTTCTATGTGCCAGGAACTGTGCTATGGACAGAGATGAATATGTTATAGTTCTTATCCACAGAATGTTTTCACTTTATAGTTTTTTAAGAATTCATCATCACTTCTTATAAGAAATTATAGAATCTACTTATATCCCTCATTTTAAAAAATTTGCTCACTCCCATGATTTTCCAAAGGAAGCCTGGAGAAGAAACTCCCTAGGATGTCGTGGGGTCCACCTGGGGAAAAGGGCACCCGTGTGGTCATTCAGCATGAGTTCCTAGTGAGAAACACAGATGTTTTCCACATTGGACCAGAATCTGCTGCATATATTAGTCTTCACTTCACTATTTTGCTACAAGTCTTCCATTGATTGGTTTCTTGACAGGCACATAAAATCAATTAGCATCCAGGCTCTGAGAATAATTCTCCTTATAGGCTTTCTGCTTTTCACCAGGTAGTCAAAAGAGAAACACCCTTATATAAACATGCTTATTTAGAAAGGCTTTTGGTAACACTTATCAGCAAGTACTTGCCAGCAGTTAGATGCCAATAGACGATCCAGGCCCCATTCTTTACAGAGAAGAAACATTGCGAGCAAAATGTGAGTCCTCTCACAATTTTTTAAACTTGTCCTGTTTTACCCTTTCCCTATGGAGTGACTTCAGAGCCAATGAAATATAGGTACACTATGTCCTGCCTTTGGCCTTCCCATTAAAAAAAAAGGCAGTCTGAAAGCAGACATTCGGATCGAATATGCCCTCAGCCACATCTCTTATCCTAATGCTTCAGGAGCAACAATGCAAGGGCATGTGTTTAATTTTGTCATAAATATAACTTGTGCTTCAGTGGCACCATCGGCTTTTTTTGTTGCTGTTATTTTGCTTTCTTTATGACTCAAATGATCTGATTTGAATGCCGTTTCTTCATAAAACTTCTGACACACTCTCCTGCTACTACCTTCCCCTTATCCTCCACCCCAACCACGTATGGCTTGTGTTTAGTCCCAAGAATGCACGCGTGTATTTTTATCTCAGGATCTTTATAATTATCATACCTTCCATTTGACGTGTTCTTCCCCAGCAGTGTCCTATGCTCTCCCATTGTGTCACTGGAGTCTCAAAAAATCATTTAGCCCTGTTTGTAGTTGCCTTTCCTCGCCTTCCAAGCAAGAGCAGCCTTTTCAGGCATGCTCGACCACATGTCCCTATGTTTGGGGGGGTTTTGGTGGTGGTGTCATCTGTCTCTGTTCACAAGGTTTTTCAGCAGTTACTCAGGCTGACCAGTTCTAGGTTCCTGGAGAAGTTAGTATTTGCATTATTTATAGTTTGATTGGCTAACAGACCCTGATCATAAATGTAAACTTGCAAGTGTGAATCTTTGTGGTATCATTACTTGTAACAGAGAATGCTAGAAAAGTTCAGGTTTACTTATTGTGTTGGTTGCTTGAATTTTTTTTAAGAGGGGGTGTCCAATTCATAAGCTTAGCATTGATTTTTTATTGTAAGGTGTTATAGATATCTCAAGGAGCCAAGAGATAACTTTATAGATGAAACTAGACTTGAAAATGAGGGGTCTGGTCTAGAGGAAAAAAATATCTGACACCAGTTTTTCAAGAGCTACTGAAAGTGGCTAGGCCTGAAAATATCTGGGACTAGCAAAGACAGTAAGAAAGGAAGGGTGCTAGTCGGGATGAATGGTGCTGGAAAGACTACAGAACACTGGAAAAGGTGAGGGAGGAGGAAAATCATGGTAATGTGGCAGCTTTAGAAGAAGATATTTCAGAGGGAGAATTGTACAATGGAGGAAAAGTTGTTGAAACCCATCCAGTGAACTGTTCACATAGAAGTTGCTTTCAACATTTTTAGTGCTTTTTTACTGAAATAAGACAGTGAGTGGGATGAGGAAATAAAGATTGTGTGAATATGTGACCCTTTCCCATAGACTTACGTACACATATGCACCACATACATACACTTACATGTGCACAAAATTGGATTTGCTGTATGTGAACTTGAGATATCTCATAAATTGTCTGTACCTCAACTCTATTATCAGTAACATGAGTGGTTCATATAGACCTTGAGGGGCTGTGGGAGGATTATATGACATGATATGAAAAAATGGTGAGAACACCATGAACACCCAATAAAGGTAAGTCCTTTTCACTGCTCCTACTTACCGGTTTTAAAAAGGAATATCTTGCTCAAAATCAAACATACTATTCTAAATAAGCACTACATGAGAGGTAGGGCTGCTCACTCAATAAAATACAATGTAAAAATAACGAGTTCCCTAAATATATGTGGAAATTGGGTCTATCTCCTAAAGTCATGTGGGGATATCTTTTACTACAATGCAACTGCATAGTACTAAGTTTATGCTCTGTTTACCTGTCATCCCAATCTTAATTTTCTATGGCAGACTCTACTTAATGATGAACTTCTCCCATCTTTTGTTTCCTAAAGCACACTTTTACACATTTTTCCTTGAGTCTCTCAGCACAGTGCACATTTTTACTAAACCAGATTGTAGGGAGCTTATATTCTTCAATAATCTCCCTGATCACGACCATTTTTATCTTACTTAGCAGTTCAGAACTGTTGTAATCATTGCAAAATTTTAGACTTTCATTTTAGATTTAAATTCTTTAAAAATAGGGAACACAACTAGCCATATCACTCTGTGTTTCTACTGATGTCACTTTTACCACAAGCTCTAGGCATCCAGGAGGCATGTTGAATGCCACAGAGTTTGCAGGGGTGGGTGTGGGTGTTCCTCCCGTCTGTACATTTGTCGTATGTGGGAGCTCCACTCAACAGTCCACTCTTGTGTGAAGCTGCCAAAGAGGAACATCTTTCTCTTTGGAGTCCCATCTAATAGCAAATGTCCAAGGCTCAATCAACCAGATGTTCCAACATGAAACAGTGACTCTTTAATAAGGGACACAAAGACAAAAAGTGCCATGTAAATTCACCACATGAATTCAATCTGCTTGCTGAGCAAATAATCTGAGAAGCTGAACTATATAGAGAAGACTGCAGTGTCATGACTAAAGAAAGGTTCATCAACATCTGAAGAGGATATGATGTACTAAAAGTCAAGAGGACCGAAGCACTTGAAGAGTAAAGCATATAACCTTTGGTATAGATTGCAACTCAATGTAAAGAAAACCAAAATCTTGTTCAACTGCATCAATAAGCAACATGATGATAAATGGAGAAGCGTTAGAAGTTATCAAGGATTTCGTTTTACTTAGATCTACAATAAGTGCTCATGGAAAAAGCAGTCAAGAAACCAAATATCATCGTTCAAAGCATGTTGAATGTACCATTGGCGACTAGAAGAATGAACATATCTGTTTGGGAAGAAAAAGAGAATGATTCTTAGACGCATGAATAGAAAGACTGTATCTCTCATACGTTGGACATGTAATCTGGAGCGACTGGTCCTTGGAGAAGAACATTATGCTTGGTAAGTAGTGGACCAATGTGAGAAAGATTACTAATGAGATGGGTTGATGCCTCAAGGGGCTCAAATTTGACAACAATTATAGAAATAGCACAGGACAAGCAGTGTTTCATTCTGTTGGACATGATGTTTCTACGAGTCAGAGTCAACTCAGTGGCATCTAGCAACATCCATATATGTGTCAATTTTCAAGTGTTGCTATAAAAGCAAATAAATCTTAAAAGACATGAAAATATCACATTGTTTCATGAGCTACACCCCATCTAGATCTACACATTTCTGCAGGCAGCATTTCTGTTTCTCTAACCCTCCCCTGAGAATACCTTTGAAGCATTCTGTGCTCTTCGATTTACAGCATGTCGAAATAGCAGCTTGGGAATCCTAGAGGGACTCCAGTCATATTCCTTTTAAATTATTTTTACATTTTAGGAACCAAAAAATCTAGAGGGGCAGGATTTGGGGGGTTGGGTGAATGAGGTTGGGTTTCTGTAGGAAATTCTCATAGGACAGTCCTGGCTACTCTGTAAGAATGAGCTGATGCATTGAGTGGTAGAAACAACTTTCTTGCCACAACTTTCCTGTTCTTTTTTGATGTATGCCCTGTGATTGTCCTTCAAGAATATATATCACTGTGGTCCTTTGGAATCCCCAAAGAGTCCTCAGTAGACTTCTGTGCTGACTTCTTGTTCCTGAATTTAATAGGCCCAGCAGATATTTCTGAAGCCACTGTTTTCATTGGACTTTTGTTTAAGGCACCCTAGCAAGAGTTACACAGGCACATTAATGAGAAAACATATCTGCAGCCATCTACTGATCATAGACATTTATTAGATACTTTTTGTTTGGAATACCTCTACAAATGTATAAATCAGAGCATGAGTAGCAAAATATTTTTAAAGCTTATTTGCATACATGATATGTACAAGAATTAAGGCTAGGGAAGTTAGATGTTGAAATCTGCTCCTAGTCTCCCTGGAAGAAAGACATGCTTTTTGCTCTCATAACTATTCAAATCAAGAAAACTCAGACAATTTAAATCTTGCACAAAGGGCTCTTATGAATTGGAATGGACAGCACCCAACAATGCTTGCTGAGCTAGATCAAGAATTGCAGTCTTCAAAATGGAATCCAATGCAAAGAATGCCAAAATCCTACCATCTGGTCCAATAAATAACATCATGATAAAGTGGAGAAAAGGTTAAAATTGTCAAGGATTGTGTCGTGCTTGGATCTACAATTAATTCTCATAGAGGGAGCAATGACAAGATCAAAGGAAGCATTGCATTAGGTCAATCTGCTACAGAAGAGAGCAAGGATAGTACTTTGAGGACTAAGGTGCCCCTGACTCAAGCCCTGTGGTTCTCAGTCACCTCGTATGCATGTGAAAGTTGGACATTGAATCAGACTGACACTGGGTAAGGAAGTGAAGCATTTGCATGGTGGTGCTGGTGAAGAATACTGAAAGCACCATAGCTGCTTAAAGAACAAGCCCATCTTCCTTGGAAGAAGGAAGGCCAGAGCAGCTGGGCGTTAAGGGTGTTAAGACTTCATCTTCCATGATTTGCACATTTTGTCAGCAGTGTCACCAGAGATGGGCAACGTGCTTGATAAAGTGGAGGGATCGCAAAGTGGAGGAAAGGCCTCAAGGTCATGCACTGACACAATGACTGCAGCAAGGAGATCAAGCAAAAGAACACTGGTGAGGACAGCGCTGGACTGGACACTGTTTTCTTTTTTTGTGCATAGGATCGCTATGAGTTTGAACTGACTGGATGGTATCTAACAATAAGCACACTAACAGCATCAAAAATATATAGTAACCTATATATGCATTTATAAACTTCCTACATCAAGCTATTTATATTTTGACCTCAGTGTTAATTTTGTTGCCTTTAATAAAGGAGTTTTTAACTTATGGAAAGGAAGGTCTTCAGCTAGACCAGAATAAGAACTCAAATCCCATGCTTGGAGGTGAAGCTGGCAATCTCTAACTGAATTCTTTGTTACTCTTGGCAGATCTCAGGGGAAAATAAATCACTGTCTTGCCAGAGACTTCTGTTGCCAATGACTATCACTCTGGTGGGTGTCTCCAGGGAGAGAGAGTTTTTGAAAGAAAAAAATAAACCAGCAGAGCAATTTAGATTGCCACTCCATTTAATAATAGGGAAATGGTATTACTTTACTAGTAATTAATTTTTTAAAGACCCAAGTAAAATGTGAGCTAGTCTGTGTTTATTGGAATGTTATCAACACATTAGACAAATGTAGTCTTATAGGTTTACCCAAGACAGCTAAGTTGACAAATTTCAAACCTGGTTAAAATTCCTATGTCTATCTGAGTCAAGAATGAGCACTGTGTGTGTGCATGAATGTATGCACACGCACACATACACAAGCCTCAAAATTTCATGGAAGACAAAAATAATGAAAATTTTCTACAATTTTTTGAAATATATATCTGGATAATGAATATGTACATAGAGGAATATGTATATTTGAAATATATGTCTGTGTATATGATTCAAAAAATCTGTAGAGAAATTAATATACACACAGATATACATAGGTTCATTTAATCTAGTCTTTGAAAAATATATGTGACAAGAAAGACTTACCCCTGGGTGTGACAAGAAACAAAGGCATATAAGAAAGTTATTTATCCTTTGAGGACCAATCGTACTTAGAGCCTTTGCCGTGCTAAAATTTGGAGCCAGTGGTCTGTTATCTACAGGACAGAAAAACAATACTGTGGCTTCAGAAGAGGGGAGGGGTGAAACGGGGAGAAAAACACCCAACAGGAATGATAAACTCGGTTTTAATGACAAAGTCACTTTGCCAACTGTAACTCGGGCGCTGGGTAAACTGATCTGATTCATTAGGTGATAGCCAGTCTCCTAAAGCCATCATCAGCCTGGAAGAAAGCCATATGTGTTGGTCGCACAAATGGACATTGATTTTTCAATAAACTGGAACCCAAAGCCAACAGCACTCCAGTGATATCTTTCCTCAGGAGAGAGAATTTCTCGCTCATGCCTGGCACCATGTCTCAGCTCTTAGATTACAAGAATTACATGGGTGAAGCAGAGTAGAAAACATCAGCTCACTTAAGTCATGTGATAAATGAGGCAATTAAGTCAATTAGATGCACAGTTACTGAGTTATATCTGTTTTGCTTTGTAAAATATAATTTTAAATAGGATCATCTGTCTTAACACAGTCGACAGCATTAGAATTCTATGGGGCAGAAAAAGTAGGCGTCATTACTCTTTGAAAGCTCTGCTTACTTCTCTAACTAGATAAAAAAAACCTCATCTTTTAACTCTGAGGTTGTGCTCTATTAACCCTTTCTCTGTAAGAAGACTATCTATATTTGGCCATTGCTGTGTGCCCACATTTCTTAAAATCTATGGCCTTTTAGCTACTCATTCTGTGGTTGGAAGACTGGTTCCCTGAAACTTATTTAGTTTTTAGTTCTTAATTTACTTAAGAAAGAGAGAAAATGAGGTTGTACAAGATTCACTTCTTTGTGGGAAGTGTTGCTTAAGTGGCTTACTGTAGTGGAAGAGTGAGCATCACTTGCCTAAGAGAAGAAGGCCTGAGTCTTTAGAAGTTTCATTCAATCCAGTCTGCCACACTCCCCCATCACCTTGGTATACAGAATTTGTCACTGGCAAAGAGGGGTGTATATCATTAGGGAAGCAAAGATACTTTCTGGGAAAGTGGATCCCTTGTTTTTGTAGATTCTCACCCTTTATAACATCTCATGAGTTGAACTGGTCCCACCTAAGGTGGGCAGGAAAAGCTGTATACCAGAAGCCAACAAGAATCTAATAATGTAAGAAAATAGCGAAGATAGTGTCCCACTTACAACGTATTTCAGTTACAACAATCAGCTCTCCCAATTATGTTTTTGTACACCTAATTGTTAATAATATACAATACCTACAGAGAGCCATGGTGTGCCAGGTAATTTACAGATACCACAAGTATCTATCAGGTTTTTTTTTGGGGGGGCGGTGGTTTGTAGTGTTTCCAGCTGTGAAAGACAAGTAAAGGTTGGATTTATAAAGCTGTACATATTAAAAGACACTAGTAATAAGGAAAAGGGGAGAGGGTGTTAAGCTCATGATCTCCTTAGACATACCCAGCTGTCCTCTATTGCAAAGACCTGAGAAACTAAGTCAACAGATACAGATAATAATTCTGGAACACCACACAGCCAATGGATCAAAATTACACCAAATACTCATTGGAAGAAGAAACTAAATGAAAGCAAATGAAGAGAGACACTGAATGAAATCAACCTGCCATCAGACCTGGCACAGCAGTCCCAATTGAAGACAATGAAAGCAGTGTTCCAGGTAAGGCACAGAGCAAAACAACTTCACAGAAACCCCAAGAAGACAGGAAAACAAGGTAGATATTTTGGGAGTGATGTAAGGTGAACCAAGTATAAGTGAGGTTTAAGGAAGGATGTGAAGAAAGCAAGCAAGCATTCCAGAACCTTGGGTAACCACAGAGAAGGGAGGGCAAACCCATAGCCCAACTCACTGCCATTGAGTGCATGCTGCCATACAGCCACCCTAAAGGGCAAAGGAGACTTGCCCCTGTCATTTTCTGAGGCTGTGTGGGAACAGATAGCCCATACAGTGGCTGGTGGTTTAGAACAGCTGCCCTCTTTGTTAGAGACCCAATAGGTAACTGCCAAGTGGCCAGTAAATAGAGTTAGAACCACTTATAAGCAGTGGTTCCTGGTCATTTTAGTTAGGGACTCATGCAAAGACAAAGGCCTGTGGGGTGGTGGCTAGAGACATGAAATTCTGGCCCAGACAACTGCCACCTCTACCCCTAGCTTGTCATGGCAGGAAGTAGATTTCTACCTCCTGGCCTGGGAGTCCACATAACCCATGTCAGTCACTGACCAGCAACCAGAAGAGTGTGTGTGCTCCACTTCTCCTCATACACTCACTCTAACCACAGGCATAGAACATACACCCTGCCCCCTAGCCACCAAAGACACCTTCCCACCTTCCCCCAACAGCACCTAATGCTCCCCCTAGCCCCACTGCCTCTTCCCTAGGAATCCTCTGCAGCTCTGCTCCCCCAGGGGCCTGCGTGTCACAGTCAGTGTAGTGTATGCTCTCACAGACAACACACAGCTTCCCCGATGGTCAGAGGCAAGTATTTGGTGAATCAAACATGCATCCACCACCTTTGATTTGCAGAGCTACCGGTGTCTGCCGCCATGCTGCATCCCTGGCCCAAGTGAGTAGCAGTGGGCTGCTTGGGCATGGGTCAAGTCATTTGCTCCTCCCCATCCATTACTGATCCCATTCAATGAATAAGCAAGCAGGCAATCGCACACACATCCACCCACCTCTCCTACCTCCTTCCTTGGTCCCAGTAAGATATGGAAATGGCACGACTACATAAGTATCCGTCCATCATTCAACAACAGTAGCATCCATCCCCCAAACCAACAAAGGATGATGACTGTATGTGCACACTGACTCCCAACTTACACTCCACTGGCTAGTGAAAGGTGATAACAGCATGATTCTATAAGCACGTGGATAACACTCCCTTCTCACTCACTGCCTTGTCTGCCCTTTGCCACCCTGCTTCCCCACTAGAGTAAAGACCATGCACTTTAGCCTGTTGTTCACAGTTCCTCATCCCGTGCAGCAGAAAAATGGCTTTGTATGTACCATCTGGTGGGAAGCAGTGACTGCATCCCCACCAGCCAGCTACACCCACACCTGCTGCCCCACCCACCTAGAAGCACCTAGTGCTTCCATTCACTCCTGCACCACAAAATCCATGACAGCACCAGTCCTCATCCACCTCACCCTTGGTTGGCTCACAGTCACAGGCCCATCCATTACCTAACTTTTGTGAGACAGATGGGAGAAATGCGTTAGCCAGAACTGCATGCTCACTTTCCTCTTCAAGATATACCCAAACATAACACAAGCAATCCGGACAAAATAAACTGATATAGAAACAACTAGCGTGTGTGTATATGTGTGTGTATAATGTATATACTATATATAATAAAACCACAGTATCTCACAGAGAACACACATCTTCAATTCACAAAAGGAAGCAGGTCAAGATGGTTCAAACATGTGACAAAAATACAAGATCAGAAAATTTTCCCAAGGAAGAAGTGGTAACACTACCTGATAAAGAAGTAGCTATTATATACCATATCCTTCAGCAAATAAAAGGCCGAGGGAAACACAGACAAAATAAAAGAATTGACTAAATAAAGGGAAAATAGACAAAATACCAGCAAATAGTAATCACCACTAAAATTTTAGAAATAGATAACACATTGGAAGGATAAAGGAGTGAAATTGAGTCACTGGATGACAAAATCAACAAATTTGAAGACAGATTCTTTGATACCAACCTGTTAGAGGAATAATCCAAAAGAGAAAGAAAAAAATTAATAAAGCCTATGAATCATGTGTGAGACCAACAAGAGCAATAATTTACATCCAGAATGGAGAAAGACATAACAGAGTACACAGAAAATTGTTGAAGATTTCTTCTGAGCAAACTTCCCTGATATGAAAGATAATAAAATACCCATTTAAGAAGTTCAATGAGTTCTGAATAGATTAGGTACCAAGATCCCAAAATAAAATCATTAAGACATATAAAAATCACATTCACCATAGACAAATAATTCTGAGCATAGTTTAAGAAAAACAAAGTACTGCTTACAAAGGGGAAACAAGATGAAACTCTGATTTCTATGCAAAAACCATGCAAGCAAGATTCAAAATGCCAATTAAGAATTTGGTATCCAGAAAAATAGTTCTTTCTATGTTATAATGAAAATAAGACATTTAAAAAAAAGTCAGGGCTTTTCTAGCTAGACAGAAATTAAGGGATTTTGTACAAAGCAGACTATGATTACAGAGATTCTAAATAAAAGATAGTTGAAGAACCAACATGGGGCAAAAATTGAGATTAAGACATATGACATTATCATCCAGGAAACAACCCAGAAAAAAGAATTCTCAAAAATAAACCTGCAAAACTGAAAATAGGAGCCCAGAAATATCAATTTGTAAATTACAACAATGACAAAGCAAAAAGAGAGAGAAAATGGTGTACTTAAAGAACTTTCAAGTGTGAAGATTTTTACATGAACTACATTCAGAAGATAGAGAACTAAGAAATCAACAGCATGACAACGCACAATAAAATGACAATAATAAATTTATAGCTATCAATGATTACACTGAGTGTAAATGAATTAATGTGCCAATCAGGTGCAGAAGGTATCAAAGTGGATCAAAAATATGATCCCACACTAGCTGTTGCCCACAGCAGCTACCTTCAACATAAAGATAAAAATGTAATGTAAAAAAAAGGATGTAAAAAGAAATGTGTCATGCAAGTGATAACCAAATAGACCAAGGATGGCAATATTAATTTTTGAAAAAATAGACTTTAATATAGTACAAAAAATGAAGTTCATTGTATAATGAATAAAGGGTGAATTCTTCAAGAGGACATAATTGTAATAACTATGCATTTAATGAGAGTTCCGACATTCATGAAACAAACTTTGACATAATTGGAAAGAGAAATCAATAATTATCAATAATAGTTTTAGTATGAGAAGTTAAAATACTGCTTTCAATTAGAGGCAACAAAACTAGAAAGAATTCACCAACATGCAGATATAAAAACGCAAGTGACTAACTTAACCTCTACACAGAGTACACATTCTTTTTCAGTGCACATTGAACACTCTTCAGAATAGACCATATGTTAGGCCATAAAACAAGCCACGATAAAATCATCAAAACAGTACAAAACATCTTCTAAGAGAGATGCTATAAAATTTAAACAGTGGTTTTCCAGGAGCAAGGCTGGGTAGCTCCCACAACCACGAGAGGGCAGCCATGCCTCTACCCCCAAATTTAAAATAATCTTCAATGATCTCTTCATGAGGTTGAGTATCAAGTATGGCCATGTTATAAGAACTAATTGTTTTTATATTAGAGCTAGACTTAAGTGTGAGCCCAAAATCCATTCATACATCTATGGTTTATATATGTCTCTGGCTTACTTAGAAAAGCAGTTCTCAACCTCTGGGTCATGACTCCTTTGGGGGTCGAGTGACCCTTTCACAGAGGTCTTCTCAGACCATCAGAAAACACAAATTTCTGATGGTCTTAGAAACCTGGAAATCCATCTCCAGGTATGTCGACCCACATGCAGGTCCATCCACATATGAAGATTGTCACCCGTTGTACATGACATAATTTCATTTATTTATAACTAGAAATAAATATTTCACAATATATAATTACATATTGCTTTGTGATTAATCACTATGCTTTAATGATGTTCAATTTGTAACAATGAAAATACATCCTGCATAGCAGATATTTACATTATGATTCATAACAGTAGCAAACCTTAAAGTTATGAAGTAGCAACTAAGATAATTTTATTTTAGGGGATCACCACAATATAAGGAACTATAATAAAGGGCCATAGCATTAGGAATGTTGAGAACCACTGAGACATCATCATTCCATTTTAGAGAATATTATCAATCTTCCCCCTGGGGCATAAGGTAACGCGCTTGATTGTGTTGGCATGTATTTGTTTTTAACTGAAAAGATTCATTGACAAAGTCGGTGAATATATGGGATAATTCTGAATTATTCTAACTAGCGAAGAACTTTTAAATACTTTGCTCTAAAAGCATAGGTGTAATCAGAGTTTTCAAACTTTTAATTAAGTATATAGATAACCTGAGGTTTTGTAAACTTTACATCAATTTAACACATATGCATTCTGAGAAATTTCCACACCATTATGTAGTTTGGAGAAAAATTAATTTAGGAAAGATAAAGTGGCTTTTAATAATAAAAATTTATGACAAGAAAAATAACTTACTTTAGCTGATGGCATACATTCTGTTCAAAGTAAATGCTTTGTTGCAATATTGATGCTACTATTTCAGTATTAATGATTGGAACTGCTTTCAGTAGGGGAAGTAAAGAATGAAGTAATTAAATAAAATAATGTGATCTCAAAGGATGTCTTCTAAGGTAGCTCATATATATATTTGAGATGAATTTGTTTGACATCAAAGATTCCAAATCCATTTCAATTTTACTTGAGAAATTGACAAAAATTTGTTAAGCTAGAGAATGATAGAATTCAATCCATGTTTCAAAGAAACCATCTGACTATAGTGAAGTGAACAGTCTGGAGTGGAACAAGGATGGAAACTGGTGTAAATTACTGATTTATGTTCAAGAAATGATGAAGGCCTAGACTAACGAAGCAGAAACCGGAGGTGTTTTTTAAAGATGAAATCAACATGTTTTGGTGATGACTTTGATTTCAGCATATAAGCATATCTTACAATTGAACCTGAGTAGAAAGCCTTCTCTAGAATTAAAATTTTATCTCCCAACTGTTCCTTATTATTGGCTTTCGTGAATATTCCAGTTACACTTAAACATTATTTTCTGTTATGAACATAATAGCTGCACATATTAGCAGGTTTGGAAAAAATATATTTTTTAAAAAATCAAAATGACTTTATCATCCCTGAGCCAGATATAAGCAATGTTAAGAGGCAGTGTTTATCTGGAATCCCTAAATTGTCTATGAATTTCACATCACTCTCTCTGTAAAGTTATGAAAAGAAATATAGATTGAGGGAGAAACTATTCAACATTAGATTGCATATCTATCCACTTCAAAGTTAAAACAGTCTAGAGGCAACTTGTAGCAAAGTCCTTTTCTAAATCATCTCTTTCAGTTGTACAGGAAATACTGCTTTAGTTCCCTAGGTTTTGCTTTTGAAATTTTTGGGGGGAGTTTTTGTAAAAGCCTTGTGAACTGTTGTTGTGTTGTTGTGGTGGTTGTTGATTTGCACCCCAGAGGTCCATCATTTGTTTTTGTCATCAGGGCAGAGAGGATTGTGTACTTCCCCGTGTGTTCCCTGCCTACTCTTTCCCCATCCTCTCTGCAGTTGTTCTTCACAATTGTGTTTGAGATTACATTTCCTTGGCTGTATCTTCCATTCACCCATTCTGTCTTTACAGTTTCCCATCGACTGGCTTCTCTAGACTAAAGAATTTTAGCAGTTAGTTTTTTTGTCAGCATGCATGAAAGTATAGGAGTGGAGTACCTATGCTCCCCTACCTTGGGGGTGGGAAGAGTGGGAGATTTTTCTATAAAAGACGCCATGAGAACTTCCCTTGCCTTTCTCTCTCCATGGCTCTTTCTGCTGGCTGCAACTCTGTGTCTGTCTGTCAAGAGATATAGCCCCCCTTGGGGTCACTGGCCCTGGGAGCCAGCTGGAGGCTCCCTGCCATATTTGCATTGCCCTCAGATTCTGCACCCACTGACCTATGATCCTCCAGCAATCCTGCTTTACCTTTCTGTGTCGTCAGCTCCACAAGTCTGAAGAGGGCTCCGAAAAGCATCCAACTCGTGGGCTTGATTTGGACCCGGCTGGGTTGCCTTCTTGATGTATGATTATTTTTTGATATAAAACTCTTTCTTAGACATGTATGAGGGTCACTTGTTTTGTGTCTCCAGGCAACCCAGCCTACACAGGGGAGCTCATAATCATTGATGTCATGTGTTCGTTTGTGAGATGTGAACTGAATGTATTAATAGAAATAGAGCTATATATATTGAAATTTCTGATATATGAATTGCTTTTGTTCAATTGCTTCAGTCAAGTTGACTGAAGGTGACAGTGACCCTATTAGGCAAGCAAATCACCCACTGGGTTACCCAGACTGTTATCTTTCGGGCAATAGAGGGCCAGGTTTTTCTCCTGTGAGGACAATCGTGGGGTTCAAGTGGTGCTAGCTAACAGCCAAGTGCTTCCACATTGAGTCACTAAGCAATATCAAAGTCAAGTTTTCTAAATATTACATACTTTATATAATCAAAATCTATTATTATGTAACCTGCCCTTTTAATTCCATATTTCATTTAGAAATTGTGTGTGAATTTCTCCTGTGTGATCAAAACAATTTTTAAAAACCAAATCCTTTATAGGGAATGGTAAAGAAGGGTTGATGATGCTCTCACATAACTTTGGGAGGAAAAATAGGCATAATTGTTCAGTACCATCCCATCCAGGAAAAAAAGCAGAATGAAATCTGGCTTCCCACTTAAAATCTGCATGTAGCCATGGCCAAGATGCTATCTGCTTGAATCTTTCATGCCCTCAAATTCAAGGCATGATGAATTTGGGGTGCCATTAATGGGTGGTGATGGTATTAAAATAAAATGCCAAGACATGGGTCACTGTCGCTTGTCACATCTCATCTACATGAATGTCATCTTAAATGTAGGTGTCATATAACATTAAAAAGATCTAGAAAACCTGAGTTGATCCAATAGCTTGGTTCCAACGCCAATTAGTCCCGGTCAGCCTCATGGCCTATGTTAAAAGAAAATGCTGATGTGCACAGAAAGGCGGATTTGGTGGAAAAGTCACAAAGTCAGAATAGCTGTCATTACTTGTCAAGATCCCCTCTTGCCTTCTGGTAATGGTGGAAACATGGCTAGGATTTGAGCCATTTCTGGAAAAAAAAAAGTCATTTACTTGGATTTTGCATGATTCATTTGTTTCAGAGAAACTCAGAAAATTAAGGTTGTTTTGAAACTTGCATCAGTCAAAAGTGGTTTTTTTTAATACTTCATTTAAGCTACAATATTTTTAAATGTTTTAGATTACTTTACAACTTGTTCACTGGAGTTTCCTCATTTAAAAATAATATAGTCTTATTTAGACGATTAATATTTCTATATGCATGGTCTATATGCATTTCTATATGCAGTATTTAGACTCCATGGTTAGTTATTTGAAGTGTTTTGAAAAATACAGACTGATTATTTGGAGTCCATAAGGTGGAAAGAAAAGAAACTCAATTATAGTCTCTTCAAGTTGGATCACTCAGGTCTCCAAATATATTCACCTCATAAGTTTGGCTAAATAAAGTTATTCTAGTGTAGCTTAGGTCAGGTTCAAGAAATCTATGATGAAGTATTTCACAGCTGACAATTGAACTATAAATTTCAATAGCTAGAAATAATTGTTACTTGTCCTTTGAATTTACATTTTGTTTTAATTTGCATTTTGTTGTTTATAACAAAGTCAAAGGCCAACTTGA
>PVJH01000932.1:54902-247692 GCA_004026705.1 Nesogale talazaci
TTTTCATAATTCTTCCTTACAAACTATATTTTATATCATATGTCCCACTCAGTTCCAAATAGGTGACATTCTCTACAGAAAGTATCCTTTTACAACTGTGATTAGCATTAGCCTAGGTCTGTGCCACATTTGTCTACCTATAGACATCTTCATAATCTTCTAATTGCTGGACCACATCCTTTGGAGTTGCTGTATCACCTCTTCTAAATTGAAATGTTTCTGTCATGTAGTTACTTGGGTGACTAAACATACGATTTTTCCCCCCATCTCATTTCCCTGCGCTCTAAAAACAAAATATAGTTGTGAGCAAAATTACTTTTTTAAAGCCAGTAATGTTGGGTAGGAACAGAAGCAGCATGCATTTGGACACTTCCTGACTCATTGGGACCTCTAATTGGGATTTTCAACTGTTTATTCCATGGGCATGGATGGTAACTGAGAGGTTTTCCTGTTACATTTTTCAGGAATGTCCATTGGACCCTGGCAACTACTCAGGATCATGCTTCCAACTCTTGTAGACTCAGAATAGCATTTCCCTTCAAAAGGACCACAGTCTTCACCACATACTTGATCTTTTTAAGCAGATCTGGATTGTACCTAATTTGTTTGCCATCCCCAGGAGGTTCTCAACCTGGGGGTCCCAACCCCTTTGGAGGTCAAATGACCCTTTCACAGGGCTCACCCAAGTCATCACAGTAGCTAAATGACAGTGATGAAGTAGCAATGAAAATTATTTTATGGTTGGGTGTCACCACAACATGAGGAACTGGATGAAAGGGTGGAGGCACTGGGAAGGTTGAGAGTCACTGTAAGATCCCAAGACACGGGTTCTCATTCAATCCCTTTGTTTGGTGAATATTTGCAATGTCGATTGGACAATGGGATGGTAACATGAGAAGCAGAAGACAGTTGATAAATATGCTACTGAATTACCTATCTTAGTGGGCACCTCAGAATTTTCTGAATGAAATTCTGAAGTGTTCAATATGACTCATGTACACAGACAACTTTCCAGAGTGATACTCTAAGAAAATCTAAAGCACATGTGGGGCGGCCATTTGTTTATGTTAATTTGATGATTGAGATGTAGGGGTGGAGTCTAGCCTGTCAATCTGGAGATAGCCATTGAGTAGCTAATGAGGCCTCCGTGGGAGCATGGCTTTCTCCTGAGTCTTCTGGGAACTCTTGCGATATTTCCCTGATGGAGATGAGAAGCTATCTCCCCAGTTGTTGGGAGTTAGTCTCAGGGACAATGAACTACGGACAAGGCAAGATGGCAGCATCCCAGGAGCTGAAGTACCCGGAGGAGAAGCCACATGGCTTTGCCCTGATGGAGACACATCTCTAAAGCTGGAGAAGCCACGTGGAAACCCCTGCCAGCAATGAGTTGCTTCTGCCACCACTGGATGCTGTTGATGGACCCTGAGCCCTGGAAATGGAGAGCCATGAGGGGACCCCTGCCAGTGCCGGGACTCTACACCCACTGGCTTGTGACTTCATGAGTCGGAAGGAAACGTTACAGACTGGTATCAGGCACATGGGCTAATATCAGACTTAAGACTTTGAGCTGGACTGGGTTGGGCTGTTTTCTTAATGTCCTATTCCTCTTGTATATAAACTGTACCCTCATATCCATAAGCTTGTCTATGAATTTGTTCCCCTAGTCTACTCAGACTGACACAGCATGTTTCAGAATTACCTGATCCACAAGACAAATGAGCTGGGTTGTAAATACATCAACATCTAGATGCATTGGTCAAGGGCTGTCTTGTGGATGGTAACTCCTCAACATTTCTTCCTTGTAACTTTTCATAGTTAGGGGAAGAGATTGGACAAGATAAGCCTTTTGATTTATCCAGTAGATGAAAGACAAAGAAATCGAAACAGCTGAGTGATCCGGGTCAGCAGAGACAGCTTCTTTCACACCTCTAGACCCACCTCTTCTTCAGAGTTGCAACTATGAACTCACAATGTAATGGTGCTTCCTGAGGTATACAACCAGACTCTGGCCAGTTCAGTCCACACGACTTTTATGTGTGTCAGGGGTGGATTTGTTTGTTGCTATTATTGTTGCTGTTTTTCTTGTGGCGCCTTCAGCTATTTCTCATATTAAAAGAATCTCACAATTGGAGCCTGTGCTGAGGACAAGCCCCTCAATTCCTAGTTTACGCTCATGTAGACTAATACCTAACAATTTGCTTCAGGTCTAGTGTCCTGCAATCAGGTGATAAGAAAACTAAGAATAGTTACTGAATGACCAAGTAGGTATTGTGTATGCCAAATAGAAATTGAGTATAACATGGCTCTTTCTTTGAAGTAAATGTCTTTGATCTTTGTATAAAAATAATCGAAACCATTTCATACAATATTAGCCACATCAATTAATCCCCACAATTCTATAGTTTCTTGGTAAAAACTGAACATTTTCTTCTATCATTCTTATTATCGATAAAGAAAGATCCTATTGTGTGGTTTTATCTAAAAGGAGGTGATTCCTACACCACTGTGAAACATTTAATGGCTTTTTCTTTCTTTCTTTTTTATTAAATCATTTTAATGGGGTGGGATCTTACAGCTCTTATCACAATCCATACATACATTCATTGTGTCAAGTACATTTGTGCATGTTGCCATAATCATTTTCATAGTATTTTCCTTCTATTTGAGCCCTTATTTTTCCGTCCCTCCCCTCCTTCCTTCATGAATCCTTAATAAATGATAAATTAATTTTTCATATCTTATATGGCCCACTGTCTCCCTTCTCCCATTTTTCTGTTGTCTGTCTCCCTGGGAGAGGGGATTATATATTGATCTGTGTGATCAATTATACCTCCCCAACCATCACCTTTCCTTTCCCTTTCCCCTCCTAGTATCTATTCTAATAATTGGTCTGGAAGGATTTATCTGTCCTGAATTTCCTGTGTTTCAGGCTCTTATCTGTAGCAACATACCTGTTGTGGCCTAGTCAGATTTGCAAGGTAGAAAGACTTGAGGTCATGACAGTGGGAGAGGAAGCATGAAAGACCTAGAAGGAAGTTTTATCTTTCATCAGTGCTATACTATACCCTGAATGGCTCATCTTTTCCTTGTGACCCTTCTGTAAGGGGCTGTCCAAGTGCCAACAAATGGGCTTTGGATCTCCCCTCTGGGTCCCCTCTCCCGTGATTTTTTATTTGGGGTCTTTGTTGCCTGCTGTCTGATTCAATCAACTCCTCATGGATCACACAGGCTGGTGCGCTGCCTTCATGTGGACTTTGTTGTTCTTCAGCTAGATGACTGCTTGTTCATCTTCTAGCCTTTAAGACCCCAGATGCTAGATCTTTAGATAGCAGGGCATCAGAATTGACTTGACGGCAGTGAGTTTGGTTTGGTTTGGTTAAGGATTAAGAAAGTTATGCTTTGAGCATTGTGTTTTTTAAGATTACCTTATATGGAATCAAATGGACAATAGTAACCTGAGAGATTACAAAGGAGATTTAAGGGACAGCGAGTTCATATTAAAAAGGGAGAAACATCTAGGAAAAATGACAATGAGACCAATTGGACAACAGATGTCACCGGATCGTAAATATAGGAATTGTTGAGTTAGTGTGTGTTCTGCTGTGTATAGGCTCAACAACAAATAAACAAGAATGAAGAAAATGTTCTATTGTAGAGATAGAACTTGATTGTAGTTGAACTATTGAAATTGTATCATATGTGAATTCTTTGCCAATCAAACTGCTGGAAAATAAAATAAATTTCAAAAAAGTTACAATTGGGGGAAAGAACTAATAGCTATTAAGTACCTATTGTGAGTTGGGTATAAAACTCACTCTCATTAAGTCAATTCAGACTTACAATACTATAGGATTTCTGAGACTGTGAATCTTCATAGGAGCAGAAAGCCCATCTTTTTCACCAAGCACAGCGGTGAGGTTTGAAAAACTGACCTTGCAGCTATCAGCACAATGCCTCACCCACAGTGCCACCAGGTGTACTTTTGAGCGAGATAGCATTCTTTACAAGTATCTCATTTGATTTTTATAAAATTAAGCTCTTCCATGCTTGAGGGAACTGAAACTTGATAAGATAAACAATTGTCTTAGAGTTCAAATTTCTATCTTTCACACAACCGAATCATTCTTTTACAGTTATGTTCTTACTACCTAGCATAAGTTGAAATTTTATGTTTAATCATCAAGATTCATCCATTGATAAGGCGACATTCAGAGCTCCTTCTTTGTGAGAGATGTATTACCCATCTGTCAGTTTACAGTCTCCAGTCTTATCCTGAGAAAGGAATTGGCCTAGGACAAAGGTCTAGGATTGGATGGTCTTAACATCTTTGAATTTCAAATGATCCTTGTTGACATCTCTTTTTCAGATAAGCTTGTGTGTTGGGAGTGAGTTTGGGAAAGTTGAATGGCAAGTCTTTGTAGATTTTAAGGCTTTGACTTGAAACCATCAGGATGCTAAGTTTAGCAGGCTAAATTTACCTAGCACCCAGTGAATCAAACATCAAGCTGGACTTCAACCCCATGTGGACTTCTCTCCAAACAACAGCTTTTTATAGGTGGAAAAGTGGACCTGGCCATGGTCCAGAAAAATAGCTGTGTGAATCCAGGAAGAGTCGGTGACTGCCAACTAGAGAGATCCTCTACCCTGTTGCAAAGGTTACTGAGATTGTGTCTCACAATACCAGAAATATATCTAATCTGCCTCTGATTTCAGAGATATGAAATCAAAAGATTGAGTTTCTGGAACCACCTGGGGAAGTGAGTAAATTTTTGTGCGGCTTCATTTCAATGTTCAGTACAAGTTAGACACAGCCTGAGGTTCCTGCACTAAGGCCATTCCCTACTGTTAAAAAACACTTACCAAATAAATAAATCCTTCCCCAACATAAAAATGGGCTCAGTGTTCTTTATTTAGTCTAACAGAGGGACCCATGTACCCGCACTGCCTAAGCTTTGCTTGGCTTCCATTACACAAACTAACCATGCTCTGTTGGACGGCAGCTGCCTGAGCAGTGTACCTTCTCTCTCCAAATTCATGAGTGGAGTTTTTCCACCCACAGGGTCAGGTACATGGGTCTAAAATGAGAATCAAACTTTTTCTAGTATGATTGGAGGAAAATTCCAATGAAATAATACCATGGCTATGGTTAAATTGTATTGACCTGCTCCTGAATTTAATAATAATAATGATAGCTGCCAGGTTTTCAATTGATTAATTATTATGATCCTACAATTGGGCTGACTTCCTTAGGTATTCAATTTCACTTAATATTTTATCTCTTAAGGTAGGTTATAAGGCAATTCAACCCTAATTTGTCAAATTTTCAATCACTTGAATGTATTTCTCTTACTTTTTAAAAAAATCACAGTTTAATTCAGTTGAGCTGTTGGTTGTCTCCCCCGTTTGTGGTCCCTGAGGGCTGTCAGCTCCCTGCTGCCATGCAATACCAATTACATATTTTCAAACCACTAATCTCTCTCCACCCCACCAGTTTTCCTGCTCCTGACCTCAGAGTGACAACATCAGCTGCACCGTGCCACGGAAAACAAGACTCAACGTTTCAGGGGAACCAGTCTGGCTAAGAGTTTCCTCCGTTGTGAAAAACCTCTTAATCCATCAATATTGCGTTGACTTCCACTTCACCTGCCTTTCTTTGGGTCACAGAGCTCATGAGCCATGTGAACACCTTTAGTCCAACCACAAGCAGAAGCAGGATGGTTGCTCTTGGCCCAGATGGGTTGTCTGACCCTGGAAATACAGAAGAGCATCTCTATGGACTGAATGGAAACCTAATTTTCATGCTAGTCCGAAAACCAACATATTGTGTGATATAGAGCTGGTATTTGAATGTTTGACTCTGTCCTGAGGCAAGTTGGGGTCCCCTTTAAAATAATTGAATAATTCCTAGCCAAATATTAAATAATCCCATGAGTGAACACTAGCGATCCTCTGTTTCTGCCAATAAGTCAGTTCACTTGGGCAGCTACTTTTAATCAAGGAAGGAGTCTATGGACCCTTATTTTAGGCTCATGGGTCTTTTTCATGTTCAAAACCCAATGTTGTGACAGGATTAATAAAATTGTTTATCTCTCCCTACCCCACCTTTAGAGTCACTTTTAAACATCTCATCCCTAAGTATAGGTATGATATTTCCAAATGTTATCTCCCATTGTCTTCCTAATTATTAACACACACTGCTGGTCATTCTCTGGTCATTGAAGGAGTTCTTGTGGAGTTTGAAAATTTAAAATAGACTTTAATGGTTCACAGTCCATTCCAAAACCCAACTCACTGCTATCAAGTTGATTCTGACTCACAGCAATCCCATATAGGGGTTCTGAGACACCTTAATCTTTTTCACTCAGGAGAGGCTGGTGGATTTGAATCTGTCATCTTCTGGTTAGCATCCCAATGTCTAGCCCACACATTTTATGATTTCTTTTAATTTTTCCTTTTTGTTTTTTGTCAATGTCAAATGCATTTACTTTTCAACACATCTTGTTCTCATTTACCTGTGGGTCTTAATCTTATAGGAAACATAATAAGAAAAAGAAGGTCCCCTGGTAATAGTTACAAAGCGTGAGATTCATCCTTCTTTCAAATATTTCTTAATCCAAACCGTCAATAAAACTCTACATCAGTGATACTTTACTGATTGTCACATATAAATTAAGGAGAGCTTGTTATGTCATGGTTAAACAATAAGCTACTAACAGAGGGAATGGAATTTCCAACCCACCAGGCAGCTACTATCCATAAAAATGAACAGACTTAGAAATCGAATGGGGCAGTTCTTCTCTGTCCCCAATAGATTTATTGGTTGTTCTGTGTGTGATACATTAAAATGTGACTTCCCACAAATATGTGTTGGAATCTTCTGATGCACTAGGCACAATCTTGTTTGGAAATAGTATTTTCTTTTTCATATTAACAAGATCATAGCTAATTAGGGTGATTTACAATCCTAGTAATAACCTTTGAATTATAAAAAAGCAGGTTAGACACAGAAGAGTGCACTCATGAGGAAGGCAGACATCACGTGAGGTCCATCTACAGGCCAAAGAATGCTTGGGACTTTCTACAATAAAGCAATTGACATAGCCAAGATCCTGATTTGGACTTTTCGTCTCCAGTCCTGTGAGGAAATAATTGTGTTCTATAAGTCCATCCACAGTGGTATAGCAACAATTGGTACCTAAGATTCATTGTGCAATGAGCAAAGATCCTTGACATCACAATTCCCATCTCTGAAAATATCTTTGTCTCCAAACATAGCACCTACATAGCATTGGAACCAGGAACCCGTATGGTGTAGTGGGTAATGAGTAGGTCTGCTAACCCAAAAGTTAGCAGTTTGAAAACATCACCAGCTCAAGGAGAGAAAGAGAATGCTTTCCACTCCCCTAAAGAGTTTCATGCTCAGAAACCCACAGGGGCAGCTCTCTCTTGTTCTAGGGCATTGAGTCAGAATTGATTTGATGGCCATGAATTGAGTCAGCTGTCAAATGGAAGTGCAGACTGGAACAAAATGTGTAAGTTCAGGTCCACCGTGGCAGGTTATTGATTGATATCCTAAGAGCTCCTTTAATGAGTTAGCATCAGGTAACATCATAAGCTATTTCTACAATGTGTTTTTTGGAGGATGGGGAAGCTAATGATACTGATGACAGTGCCTCTTTTTTCAAGATTGCTATAAAATAATGTGCTATATTTCATGTAGTTATTTTGCATTTATGAGTTGCAGCTTTTCATGTATTGTCTGTGGCAGTTAGATGTTAAGTCAACTTGCATTTGTGGGGAGGGGGAGCCCCACTTGTCAATCAGATCAATTAATTCACAGCTTGATGATACCTCCTGGGAGATGTGGCTTTTTTTATAAGAGAGATACTGAGGACTCCTCCTCTCTTGGCCGCTTCACCTTCCTGCTTACTCTGCAGCCTGTGCCGTGTGAGCTGCCCAACCCTGAGAGCTGTTGATGCCCTGCCATGTTTCCACTGACCTGGGAGCTGCTGGGCTTTGCACCCCACAGCCTGTGATCTTTCTGCTTCCCGCTTCCCCTTCCTGAGCCCAGGCCTGCAGTTTGTGACTGAAGAGTCCAATAGCTAGCACTGGAACCATGGACTTATGATGGACCGGGCTGGAATAGTTTCTTGATAGAAGATGACTTCTTGATGTCAGGCTTTTTCCTATACAGCAGTGGTTCTCAACCTGTGTTACGACTCCTGTGGACATCAAACAGTCCTTTCACAGGGAGTGTCTGATTCATAGCAATAGCAAAATAGTGGGGGGGGGGGCGGTGTCTTACAATGTGAGGAACTGTAGTAAAGGATCGCCACATGAGGAAAGTTGAGAACCACTGTTATACAGATATGCGTGTTACCAGTTTTGTTTCTTCAGACAACCCAGCCTAATATCCTGTCCAAATAACAAAATAACTAATATCCAACTCTGTGTCCTCCTGTTTTGCTTAACTCCTTTTTGCTAGAACAGCTCATCGAAATATGCTCACTTCTGAGTAATCAGCTTTTAAATGGGAGTATCTTAATTAGCAGGTCTAACTCAGAGAGCTTTCTAGACTCAGAATAACTAGTAGCAGTAGTAAGTGCACTTGTTGCTGGTTTGCTGTGACCTGTCTTTAAAATGCTATAACTTCTCTAGTAAAATCTACTAATGACTATTGTCAAGAGAATAGTGAGCAGATAGAGTAGTTTTTCTATCTGGAATATGTAAATGTTACAACCAACACCATTAAGATTTTATAATTGTGTGTGTGATTTAATATATCTATGAGATAACAGCTATAAATTGACTAGATATTCTACTTATAAAAGCAAAACAATTAAAAAGACCTCTTTGAAAAGTCACTGACTTCATCATCGTGCCATAGTTCATTTTTATTCAGGCTAGAAATTTTCAAATACGGACAGCTTGTCATCTAAATGATATCACACTAACCCAAAGCTCCTGATTTGAAATAGAGCATCATGTCTCAACCAAGCAATGCTTTTGAATTAAGTCAGGGAAACAGGAGCTGCAGAACCAAGAAATGTGGAGGGAGCATGGAAAATATTGAATCAACAGTTATCCCTCTGCAGGAAAATCACCAGAGTCCATAAAATGAAACAGATGATGGTGTTGTTCTGCTTCTTAGTATTAGGAGGACCCTATTGGGGGTGCAATTTCTCCCAATTAAAAGAGAAGAGAGAAGACAACACAGTAATCTGAAGGAAAATTCACATTTTACATTCCAAAGATGAATGAGAATGACGAACATTCCTTTTATAAAGTATCTACAGAAAGGAGGAAGGAGTCCACTGAAAACATCTAAGTCATCTGAACTTCATCAGACCACAATTTGTTGAAACATGATATTCCCTTTATCATAACCATATTTTTATGGCAAAGCCTAAATCAGTACATTATTCCTTTCTAGATTTAAGCACTTCCCAACTAACTAATTATCCAACATAGCTATAATCTAGAAAGCGCTATTCAAATGTAGCAGCTAGCTACTTCCGTAATTTTGGCATCCGTTCTTGTCATTAACTACTTAGGGTGACTCATTAAGAGCTACTCAGTAATTGATGACAATAATAACTGAAAATCTAGAGGTCACCTTTCTTGCTCACTCATTGCGGAGAATGGAAAGGTGCTTTGGCAGGCCATCATGCTTGTGAGAGAAAGATGAGCTGTGTCATCTTCGTTGTTGTGTGTCATCAAGTCAGTTCCAACCCATAGTGACCGGATGCACAACATCACTTACCACTGCCCAGTCCTGCACCGTCCTCACAGTCATTCCTTTGCTTAAGCACCTTGGCGCAGCCACGGTGTCCATCCCTCTGGGTGGCTGACTTCCTCTTCCTCCTCTTCTATTTCCTCACTGTTCCTCTACTTTACCAAGCATGACGTTCTTCTCCAGGATGGAGACATTTCTCTACTGAAACGCCGTGCTTACCTTGTGCGTCATTCCTTTCCTCACCAGTTTCAGGACATAGTTTCAGTACCCTTCACTCAAAACCCTGACCAGATTTTCACTCAAGACAGTGGCTGAATTGAAGTTGAATTGAGATTGACTATACCAACCACAGAAAGTAAAGAAGAGACATAAATTCGGAGGGCCTTGGGAAGGCTCATTGCTAGAAGAGAAGCCTTCCTGATGCAGTGTTTCAGCACTCAACTACTCACTGGCAGTGTGCTTCTGTCAAGATTATAGGCTGGGGAACTTTGTGGGGCAATTCTACCCTGACCTCTAGGGTCATTTTAAGTAGGAATTGGCTTGAATCAAGTGGGTTTGGGCTTTGGTCTCTGGGCTAGAGGGAGCTCTTTTCCCTATGATCCTGATTGGACCTTGATTATGTACTAAATAATTCTTTTTTTGGTGAAATCAAAAGTTAGGAGGTCAATTTATATTTGAAAACCCTTGCTTTTTAAATATTCTGGCTAAAATGAGAATTAGGTAGAAACATGCAAATTAAATAACTGTGCTTAAATATAATAACTGATAAAGAAATGGCTAAGGAGATGTTTCAACATAGCAAGGTACAGTAAGTTCAATTTCAAAATCAATGTGTTTACTATAAGCCATCAACATAAGAGTAAAAATGGAGCCACAAAACAGTGGCAACAGGGGTTTTCTGTCTTACTAGTGAAAGTTCCCTGTCTGGAATACCTTCCCACCAGTTTGGGAAAATTCCAAAGGGGCCTTTGAATCATTGTCTTAACCATCCTGAGGTCTCTCCATTTCATCTTTCCTGATGCAAAAATGACTATGGCCTTTCCTCTGTTTGTTTCCATTTGATGACTTACATTCATTCTTCCCACCAACTTTTGTTTCTTATCTTCTGTCCACAGTTACTACATTGTGCTTTGTACAATTCGTCCACCTCAAATCCAAATCTAGTGGCTTAAATAGGAATTAGTTTGTCAACATATCGCCTATAGCTCTGGCTAAAATGACCCAGTTCAAGGTCAATGAAACAAAAAGAAATTTTTACTGTCTTTTATGGAAGAGATGATCAGACACCAGATCTTGTTCCCAGGTGGTTCTGTGTATGTTATATATTACTCCTCTTGCAATTTTAATACCAGCCTCCAAACCAAACCAGACTGACAGAGATCAAGTTGAGGATGAACTATCTCGGTGCGTTTCTAAGACTGTAACTCTCAACAAGAGTTGAGATTCTTATCTTTCTCTTGAGAAGCACATGGAGGATTTGAACTGCTAACCTGGTGGAGTGCGACTCAATACCAACCTGCTAAGTCTAACGTCCTGTTCTGTTACCTATTTGATGTTTGCCCAAGTTCCTTAACCTCTGTGTGCTTCCAGTTATTTTCCACAAAAGGTTTTCATGAGAATAAAATTTGCTAGGGTATGTAAAGTATTAGGAACAATGTCAGGCATATTGCAAATGCTAAATGCATGTTACTCCAAAATTGATTCTTTCAGTCTTTTTGATTTTCACTTACCTTTGACTTTCTTTCATCATGTCTGCTTTTCACTGACATCCTTCTCTTCTACATCACAGTCCTTTCTTATTCGAATTTCTGGCAGACTCCACTGACTCAACCCATGTTTTTCTTGCTTCTGCAAACTTTTCTACTTACCAAAGGTGTGTTTTTATGGACATTTATGTGCTTCTTTCCTCTTTCAGGAACTCTTCTTCTAGAACTTGCCAAGCTACACTGCTCTTTCCAATGACTCTTTAGGGTTTTTTTCTTAATACCTGTTGCTATTAGAATCAATGCCAACTCATAGTGACCTAGGGGACCAAATAGAACTGCCCCAGAGGGATCCCTGGACCATCACATTGATGTGTGCTATAGACTACCACATCCTTCATCAGGCCAAAGGATTTGAACCACTGATCTTTCTTAGCGTTAGAAGTCAAGTGCTTGACCATTGCGCCCCCACTCACTTCTTTCCAGATGGTTCTTTGGAGCAGTCTTCTTATTCTAGAGCATAAAGAGATCACAGAGGTGGAAATCAAAAGGTCACCCAGAAATTATTTTTAATTAGATACTTTTATTGGAGGCTCTTACATATCTTATCACAATCCATACAATCACCCATTGTGTCGAGCACACTTGTACATGTGCTGCCATCATCATTTTCATAGCATTTTTCTACTTGAGCCTTTTGTATAGATTCCCCATAGTCCTCCTTCCTCTCCACCCTCCCTTCCTCATGAACCCTTGATAAGTTGTAGATTCCTATTTTCATATCCTGAATCATCGTCTGTTGTCCTTCACCCACTTTTTTGCTGTTCAACCCCCAGGTATGTGTGTGTGTGTGTGTGTGTGTGTGTGTGTGTGTGTTGGGGGCATGTATCACATGTTGATCCTTGTGCTTGATTCCTCCTTTCTCTCCTTACCCTTCCCTAATACCCCTAGTAGCTCAACTCTCATTGTTGGCCCTGAGGGGTTTATCTATCCTGGATTCCCTGTGTTAGGGGCTCTTGTCTGTAGCAGTGTGTATGTTTTGGTCTAATCTAATTTTTTGAGGTAAGAATTGAGGTCATGATAGTTGGGGAAGGAAGCATTAAGAAACTAGAGAAAAGTTGTGTGTTTCATCAGTGCCATACTACACCACAACTGACTTATCTCTTCCCTGTGCCCTGTCTGTGAGGGGATGTCCAATTTTCTACAGATGGGCATTGGGTCTCTACTTCACTCTGTCCCCCCTCCCATTCAACTTGGGTTTGATTTTGTTGTGGGTCTTAGATGTCTGGTACTTGATCCCATCAACACCTCATGATCACCTAAGCCGGTGTACTTCCATGTGGGATTTATTACTTCTCAGCTATATGACTGCTTGGTTATCTTCAAGGCTTTATATTCTTTGATAGTCAAGCACGGTCACTCAGAATTTAAGACAGCTCCAAACTTCAGCTGCAACAGCTCATAGATTTTCAGTTCAGATCTTAACTGGCATGGCTAGTCTCTGTGTGCCAATTGCTCTCTGTCTACCACACTTCCTAGGGTTTTCTAGTTGATTCTTTACACATGTGGCTGGAAAGATCAATAACCCTTCACCTCCTTTTTCACCACAAAATTTTGGACAATAGCATAGCAAAAGACTCCATGTCCAGGCCATCTCTGGATTGGTTAACCTTGCTTCAGCTGTTCACCTAGACATAGCAAGTGGAGGAGGAAGATTACATGGTACATGACCACAAGTCTGAAACTATTTTCTTAGCATAAGATTTTTTTTTAGACATTCTGTGGCTGTGACTACATCTTTAACGTTGGAGCAGTCAAAGAATACAGAAAAAGAAAATCCTCCTCTAAATCGAACAATTATTACATCAAGCTAAAATGATTAATTTAGTCTATACCCATCATCAGGTATTATGAAAAGAAAATACATCATTTAATTATATTTACTAAACTATCACGACTTAAAAACATTAAGGGTTTCTTGTATTAATTTGTCTTTGTACTGCTGCAAGATTGGTCAGTCTGGATTACCTACTCAGAAAGGTCCAATCACCAGTCAATGTCACCGTTAGGACTTGTACTCAGCATTCCAGGACATGGGTCTGTTTTTAATCCAGCCAACTAGCTTCCAGCCACAGGCTGCTTTGAAGAACACACAGATTCTTTTCACCACACCAAGAAAAAAAAATCAATGTATGTGGCGAAATTAGAGCTCTCCTTGTAACTATCAATTTGAGAAGGAGCTATTGTTTCTGTGGGAGTGCAGATGAACCTGCCTATTATAAATGAATGACCTAAGAAACCCATTACAGATGAACCAAGATTGGATTAGAAAATAAATGTGTACACAATCATAAGAGTTAATGCTGTGAAAGAGCCCAAGTTCATTTAGCCGGAGCAGTGCTACTTGATCTCAATTATTTATAAAGCTATATTCCCTCATGTGGCAAATAAAATGCAGGAGATTGGTTGATTTCCAACCACCGAGTCCTTAAAACCCTAATACCCTAAGAAGTATGAGTTAAGGGATAGATGTGACCACAATATGTTCTGTAACGTCTGTATCATTCTCCACCTTCTGCTATCCAGTTGCTATCCTGGCAAGGCAGAGACTCAAGATAGCCACAATATAAGGTCAGTAGGGTGACCTGTCTAATTTTGTGCAATGAATTCACTGGGTGAAAGAAAGTGCCCCACTACTTTGTGTCTACAAGTTATGCCTTTCCTTCCTCTCTCTGCACACCCTTTGCGTCACCATATCTCACTGCCTCTTCTTCCATTTAAACTGCTGTTGACGCTAGCTCACAAATTTCCTTACACCCTCCATGGGTCTGCACATCTCTTAGCACATGAGCAATCCTATTTCTTTCTGTACTGATAGCAAAAATAGCCTTTGAGGTTCACATCTCAGAGAAAGTTAGAGATAGAAAAGTGAAAATACATATATTTGAATCATTTTCCACCAGTCTCACCCCTGGAGTGCTGTGGGTTGGGTGTTGAGCTGCTAGCTGTAAGGTCAGCAGTTCAAATCCACCAGACACTAATAGGAGCATGATGAGGCTGCCTGCTGGCATGGAGATCTGTAGTCTCAGAACTTTATCTGGGATCCCCATGGGCTGGAATCAACTTCAGGGTCAGGAATTTGATCTCTTACTACTCACTTCTTTACACTTTCCTTATAACTACACAGAACGTCTTGCAGTTTTGTAAACTTCTACCTCATAGAAGGTTGTTTGCATCACATCTATATTATCACTTCCTCTTCTTCCCTCAATCACTCTGATTCTTCTAAGAGTTGGATCCCACCCAACTCAGAAAAGTAGCCACTCCCTGAAATATGGAGCTAGGTCTCCATATATATGAAGGCCCCAGTATTTACATTTGCAGTCCCTTTACACTAATGTGTAATTGTTGACAAGATTGAATGTCTTCCCCATAAGACATGGCTCCATGGACATCAGTATCTGGATCATAGTGGGTGCACCATAAATACTTGTTGAATAAGTATTGAAATTCTAAGTGATAGGCAATGATTGCGCCAATTTCTCTTCTTTGAAAGGCTCCATCTTATATTGAAACCAAATAAAGCAATGTGAAATTACCCCAAAACTCTCATCTTTTCTCAAATGTCCTCAACAAAAGGCAAAGATAAAAGTTGAGAGAGAGAGAGAGAGAGAGAGAGAGAGAGAGAGAGAGAGAGAGAGGAGTAAAAGCCTGTTAGGTGGCAAAATCATAAAATGGATCTTGCACAATCCCACACTAAGTACATTTTGGCCATAGTGAGCTACTTTTAAGTGGGAGTTACATAATTAAAAGTGACCATTTGTATATGGGAGGCAGTATTCATACTGATTTAAGAGTCTCAGAATAGGTGATTTCAAGGGAAAGAGTAAATGTAAATGTATCTGAGTCATAATCAAATGAAAAATGCTATGGCATGGATTCTTGAGTAGAATTTTTTTCAGGGCCCTAAATTTAACCATATGGGCTTATTTTCTAAATACCATCCAAGTCAATCTTTGCAAGTGAAAGGTTTGCTTTTAAATACTAAACAAGTTGTCAGAGAGACCCTACCCCTTTTTATCATTATTCCCTTTGACTGCAAGCTATTTTCATGTTTCCTATCTGACACATGAAGAAGTCAGTGATTATAGCTTTTTCAGATATGGCAACCTAAAGTTAAACATATAAGAAATCAGCCACTGTGAAAATCTGTCTTCCTTTCCTAATAACTGAATTGCCTGCACTACACGCTACCTGTGCGACTATCACAGTGAAGTATTTCACCATGAAGGGCAGCCAAGGGCTTTATGCCTGGTAAGTGATCCTCTTAAACCGTTTGTCAGCAACAGAGACACAACAATTTAGTGGTAGGTCTAAATCATCCCACATGATTTCAGATCTGACTTCCCTGGATCATGATCATTTATTAATTAGCTAAATATTTGTCGAGTTTCTCCAGGAATCATTGTGTGAGATTGAAGGTACAAGTGAAGTTTTGAGATGGCCCATTCCAGACTGAAGGAGCAGCAAAGGACACACAATGTGAGATGCTAGGTTTGCTTCTAAACTGTTGCCAGGAAGAACCCCCTCGGTGGCAGGGCAATCTCCTTTTGAAGAGATCCCAGTCTTAACATCCCTCTACTACACAAAAGTAACACACCAAGACCTAAGACCAGAAAGAGCACACGATGAAATAAAGAAGCGAGACTTCTAAGCTGGTAATTCAGCAAGATGGAGAAAAATTGGACATTCTAAATATATTGAATGAATGACACCCTAACCTGGAAGTCTATTAGAACCATTTTGCAAATGCTCCTAGCCAGGAGCATCTCCAAGCTAAAGTTGGGATAGGAGCAGTAGTGTCCTTTTTAGGAGAGAAAACAGGAAAGCACTCACAGTATTATTAAGATCTAATGTCCATTTGATTGGGCCAGGATTCTCACTGGCGTGGCAGTAAACACCTAGTAATCTCTCATAACCTGACCTAAAATAATGTAATGAAAATGATTTGGTTGTAAACCTCCATAATTGAGTAAGATTGGAGTGGAAAACACCCTTACTCAGATTATAGCCCTGATGTCATTAATTGTCTCAGAGACATTACCTGAGACACTGTGGGAAAGCAGTTGCTTTTTCTTGGGTACAATCCTGCATCTGGCTCTTCAACCTCAAGTTCTTTAAACTTGAGTGAGCTTTTTGCCCTATTGCCTGTCTATCCTGGGAGCCTTCAATGCCCGACCATCTGACCCACTGAACTCGGATTCATTTGCCACGACAATCACCAACTTGTCAGTTTCCTGCCACTTTGGGGTTTGACATGCCCCCCAGCTACAACACTCAGGAGAAGCTTCTAGCCTAGCAGCTAACTTACAGACTTGACACTTGCCTCAACTTGGGACTTGCCCACTTCTGAAACTCTGTGGGCAACTTTCCTGATAAAGATTTCCTTTTTCATATACAGTTGTAGTCTTTGGTGGTTTTACTTCTCAAGAGAACTCAGCCTAAAACAGCATCGCCAGGGAAAAGTAGAAAGGAGAGGATGGCAGGATTTGAGCCAGGATTCCTGGGCAGACTTAGCACACCAAAGGAATGAATCCTAAGGTCTAGTGGAACCTGAAGCTAATGACTTGGTCTGTGGCTCTATAAAAGTGCTGTCCCATAGAGACATAATACATCCATGTAAGTCACACAAGTAATTTCTAAGTTTCTAGCTACCTTAATTTTTACAGTTAAAAAAATTAAAAGAACACAAAAGTAAAACAAATTGTGATCATATATTTTATGTAACCCAAAAGATGAAGTACTATCCTTCCAACAAAACCAAGTAAAATTATGAAAGTGATACATTACTGTCTACTGCTGCTTTTTCCTAGTGGACACCAATTTACAAATCAAAAATCTCAAGCTTGCTGGGGAAAAAAAGGTTTTTAACAATTTTATGACTTGCTGAAATCCTTGTCCTCTTTCCACTAGACTAGGATGATATAGTGCTTGGCCCATCTCGATGCCTTGAATTCACAAGTAATATGGCCTACTGCCACCAGAAGTGAGTCACAGGTTGGCCAGCCTGCTCTCCGCAATGATTTTGCTGTATTCGTATTTTCTACTTGAGCCCAGTGTCTCTCTGACCCCCGATACTTTGGCTTTTAATTTATAATGACTAAATTCAATTCCAGAAAGTGATGGAATTTGGAGTTCTCTAAGTACATTTTAAAGAATTTATAAATCAATTTTGTCCACTGCTGGCCAGTTTAAGGAGTTTATCTTCTAGAACCCCAATCCACCCTAGAAGTGTCCAGGCTTGGCTGCCTTGCTTCCTTGTGAGAAGAGAATCAGGCAGCCAGTTTGACTAGATGTACATCCATTCCACAGATAAGTAAGAACTTCAAGAACCAGACCTTGTTAACAATTCCCCAGTTCCTAACACCACCCTTCATACATGTTAGTTACTCAGACATCGCTGCCAAATCAAACTGGGCAGACCTCATATGGTTCAAGGTTAGAACCTTAAAGTTACACTTTTAAACTCTTCCAGCCACTCTTCTGATAACCTGGACTTACTCAATGCTTTCCTTACATATAAATGAGGGATATTGATTGAAATTGTCTATGAAAGACTAACATTTTAATATTCTCAAGTGAATACTGTTCTGACCCTCTACTTTACCAAGCATAAAAATACTGATCTTAGATAAGATACCCAAAGTCCATAAGACTAACTCTCACTATCCTTTCTTCTAAGAAGCAATTCAACTGCTTTTCTTCCAGGAATGATTTGTTTGCTATTCTGGCAGTCATTTTATATTCAATATTTTTCACTAACAAATAAAGCAAATACATCAGTTCTTTTTTGTGTATATGGCATCACTGTCCTGGTGGGAATAGGAAGTCCAGCCTTGCTCCTGGAGAGCTGCTGCTGAATTTGAACCATCAACCCTGTGGGTTGCAGTCCCGCCCACAACCTCTACACCACCAGGGCTTAACCCACATCAGTTCTTTTTTGGTCTCTTTTTTACTCATTGTCCAGCTTTCCCATGCATATGAGGAGATTAAAAACCTACCATGTTTAGTAAAATACATTGTAAACAATTATTCTGTACAATAAAGTACTCATTTCTGTGGTCTTGATAATTGGACCCTCAGAAACAATTATTAATTCTCCCCAAATCCAAGTTTCTGGGGTCCATGGAGCTGGGATAAACTACCAGATCTTTTTCCTGAAATCTTTTGAACTTTGAGCTGATTGGCATCTTCAAAGTCATCTTTACGCTAAGCTACAGTGTTTTAATTAGCAATGACCATTTGGTCTTGGGCACTGAGCTCTTTAACAGGCAGTTTCAGGAAACAGAAATTCCACAGTTGAACTTAAAACTGAGATCAAGATTAACCACAATTCCATTGAAATATGGCTAAGATGGAGTATAAGAATCTTTGGGGTTTCTTTTCTCTTTGTAATCTTATGACTCTTTAGTCAAAAGTTTTGTCCAATTTGCCAGTTGTGTATTAAATAAAATGAAAATCTATTTGGCTTAATATGGTTTTTATTTTAATAATCACATATTACAAGATAGGGTTAAATGGAGTGAACCACCAGTGTATGCAAGAGAAGAGAGGAAAGCGAGTCTTGAGTAGGTTGGGACATCATCATACTTCCTTGAGGAAGTAGGGCTTGGCTGTTTTATTAAATTTAGTAGGATTTTTTTTAAAATGGAATAAATGGGACAAAAGTATTTTAGACATAACAGAAACAAAGATATTAATCAAGATACGAAGTGTCAGCCACAAGTAGCATTTTTAAAAACATCCAATTAAACTAACATCCTTCCATTCTCTGATCCTCCATTAGAAAACAAAAAAAAATTGTCTTTGCTTCTCTTCTTCTTCAAAAGATACCCAACTCCAGATTTATCAGAATAAACAGACATGAGTAAAGTTAGAGGAGAAAAACAAACAGATGGAGTTAACTCACTGTGGTGTTACTTCTCTTTTCAAAGGTACCTACTTACAATACCGTGCATGCAGAGCTTACTCTGTACAGAACACTGGTTTAAACACTTATCAGTATCAACCCATTTTTTTCTTACAACAAGGATAATACAAGAAGGTATAGGCAGTACCCAACTTATTCTGTTCTAAGGACTACTCCATCTTAAAGTGGCTGTGACATAAATCAAATAACAAATTTCTGTTCAGTTTTCATTATAGTTTCCTTTTGTTGCCACTCTCTTTCTAGATTTGATGCTACTTGTTTTTTGGAATAGAAATAGTATGTCTGTGAATGAGAAGATCACCAAATTGCATACCGCAATATTGTGTGCAGGACTTATTACTAATAATGAGATAGGTATTTTTTTTTAAGTACAGTTCTTCATAACTGAAATATGTAGTAAGTTGAGGACAATCTGTACTTTTATCATGTCAATTTTACAGTATTTGTATGCTCTGTGAGGAATAAAAGAAAGGGATATTATTGAGGAATGACACAGCTGGAACTGAGCAGCACTAAGCAAAACAACAACAAAACCGTCCCGCATGTGAGGGGAAAGAGGACTTTATATTCATAGAGAACAAAGGAAAGGCTGAGTGAGTGGCTGATTAGAGGCAAGATCAGGTTCATCTTGAAGTCTTTGCAAGAATAAAGGTCCACAACTTGGTTCGGATGGAGAGAGTTACCCTGTCAGTTATGCAATTGGTTACAGCCAATTTGGTTATGCATGATTGAAATTACGGAAACATATTTCTTGGGAATAAATTATTTATTATCTTCACACCTTCTGCCCATAAACAAATCCTGACCTTTTGTGCTCTGGAAATGTTTACTGGGCCTATTACTTTTTTTTTTTAAATCCTTTCTCCCAAGTTAACAAGTCTACCCTCAGGGGTGCTCAAACTTTTTAAAGAGGGCACCAGTTCACTGTGCTTCAGACCATTGGAGGGCCGGACTATAGTTAAAAAAAAAACCCTATGAACAAATTCACTGTGGGCCTGGCAGCCATGGCAAAAACACCAGGTGGGCTGGATGAATGTCCTCAGCGGGCTGCATGTGGCCTGTGGGGTGGTAGTTTGAGAATCCCTGTGTCTAACTCTTCACTCTCCTCTTCCCTTCCCATCCCTGGTAACCCTCAAAGCAAGTTCTTTTAGTGTAAAGTTGTTTCTTGACCTTTTTATAATAGTGGTTTCATAAAGCATATTTCTGTTATTAACTAACTTCACTTAGCATGACATTACCCAGGTCTTTCTGTTATGAGGTGTTTGGCAGAGTCATTCATGTTTAACTTGTAACTGTATTCTTTGTGTATATCAAAGTTTACTTCTCCATCCTTCCACTGGTAGGCATTTGGGTTGTTTGCATCCTTTTGCCCTTGTGAGCAGCGTTGGCAATAAACATGGGTGTGCCATTATTTCTCTAGGCCAACTCTTGAGAACCAAAAAGCCAATCCCGTCCCTACCTAATAACTTTAAAGTCACTCAAGAGTCTTAAATATGTTTTTCCAAACACATGAAATCACCGTGGTCTGAAATAATAGCCTTCAAAGGTTTTCAATGTTACTGTAAAAGCTGCATATTCTTACAGAAAGAGCCACATATGGCTCACAAGCTGCAGTTTGCCCACTATTGCTCTAGGCTATATATCAAGTGGGGGATTTCTGGGTCATGTGATATTTCTATTCCCAACATTTTGAGGAAGTGCCATCTTGCTTTCCACAATGGGTTGTGCCACTGTGTATAGAAGAGGGAACCATCTCAGAAGAAAGAGCAGGAATTCCACGCCATCAATAAAGAGAAGTCGCCAGCAGAATGCAGACCTAGAGTGACAGAAACACCAGGGACCACATTGTTGGCCATGAGACAGAGCAGAGGATCCGCAGTGAAGATATACAGTGGAGCAGAAGGGCAGTACCAAGGCCCCGAGGCAGGGCTTCAGCTTCCTAGTCCACAGAACACTGCAGAGACCATTGGACTCATGTCTGAGAAGCCAAAGACCAGAGAAACATATGCTTGCCAATGTGGCTGAGAAGAGCCATTGCAGACCAAAGAGCATCTTACCATTACTTAATCGGTTAACTTCCCTGATAAACCCAGAATAGGAGTATGGGCTGTGTGTTCTGTGTAGTCATTGAAACTGGCTATTCAGCCTGGCATAGAAGCAGAGTTTTGTGGGATGGTGGGTGTCAGAATAGAATAAAATAGGTTGGAGGGTAGAGGCATGTCAGGCCTCTGTCTTACAGCAGTCGACCTGGAGCTGGTGTAGCTGATGATTCTCCTCCTCCAGAAGAGTACTTCATAATCATACTCATAGAAATGAGGAGAAAGATAAAACTTTCAAAATAAAGTTTCATTTTTTCCCACTATCCATTGCATAAGGAAAACAAATTATATATGTTAAAGAAAATGATCAGATCAGCTGAGCCCCAGTGGTGTAGTGGTTGTGTGCAGGACTGCGGCCCACTGGGTTGATAGTTCAAATCCAGCAGCAGCTCCCCAGGAGCAAGGCTGGGCCTCCTACTCCCACCAGGGCAGTGATGCCACCAAAACAAAACAAAAATGAAAATGATCAGATCATTAAAGTGTCAGTTCCTGAAAATTTGTGAGTCAAGAGAAACCATCAGTCTGATATTTGACTCAGGACTTGGAACTTGTCCGCCTCTACAACTGTGTAAACGATTGTTGTGATAGAAACCTATCTATCTTATCTATCTATCATCAAGCTTCACTTGTTTTTACTTTTCTAGAGAACCCAGCATAAAATAAATACCTATCTTCACTACACTGATATACTTTTAGAGTGAGGGCAGGGATATATAACCCCTTGCTGATAACCTCTATGTAATATTTGCTTAATAAACATCTGCTTAATGAGTGATAATTTTATTAAAAATCTACGTGCGATATGTTCCATATGATTATCATAGAGTGTAATATTAGCATTATTTTCAGAAATATAGACAGCAATCAGATTTTATTTGCATTTACTTATGGGAAAAATTTGCCAAGATCTAGTTTTCTTTGGGCTGACGACACTATCAAGGGTCATTCTATTTTAGAGTACTATTTTTTTTCCACCATTACTGTTTTTGTGTTAATCTCTTAACGCCCCTGAGCACTATCATTTCGAGCAGTTTGTATATGTTTGATTGTTATTCGTACATGTGCCCTAACATCTTCAAGTCCTGTGAGAGGTGTGAATACTGAAGTCTTTTGTTTATTTTAAAACTTAAAGCATTCATTTCCCCAAGGGCTAGGTTTTACAAAATAATGACAAATATATGCCTTTTGCCATTGGAAGGATTGCCATTTTTCTTTTCACTGGGAGATTGTTACCATTGAAATTAACAGCTATTCTTTTATTAGCCTTAGAAACCCTCTGACTTCAAGCGTTTGGGAAATTTTATAAGTTAAGTTGATTAGTTCAACAATAGGAGCTGTCTCCCTGTCTAATATAATAGGCTATATGCCTGTCTTTAGTAAGATTGATACCTCCTATTAAGACTGGTTATAAAGGGACTGAATGTTCTAAAGGCACCAGACACCATCAAAGTGGAACCAGAAGATGTTAGGCTAGGTTGACTAGAGAAACAAATACAAGGACACCCGTGTGGAAGAGAAAGCTTCAGATCAAAGAACAACTGTCTATTGAGAAAATATCTCAGCCCAGATCAAATCCATATGTCTGCTATGAAGCCAGATGTCTGATACTAGTCCCTAATTCTTCTTCAGACTCCTACAGCACACCAAAGGCAGGAAGATCACAGGTTGGTGGGTGAAAAATCTTGTGGATCTAGTGGCAGTGAAAACATGTTAGCACTGGCTCTTCAGGTCTCTGCCACACGACTCTCAGGTTGCAGCATAGCTCCACATGAATTATTCTTAGGAAAGAAGGGAAAGTGTGTGTTGCCTCCAGGGAGGAGGAGAAGTTCCCAGTATCCTCATGAGAAGGTCACACTTACAAGGAGGCATCATCAAACTGTGATCTGATTGACAGGCTAGACTCCACCCCTGCACTTATTTATCAAGTTGTCATGAAATTATGTAGCTACCACACAGAAAAATTCTGCAGCAGTTAATACTTATGATAATAAATACTTTACATTTATCTTATTTACAAGAGTAAATTTTCCACCAATCAAGGGAAAGAAAAGCCTTGGGAATAGCCTCTAGTAACTTCTTTACTCATGACCTGAGAAAATCCCTTCAGCTCAGTGATCATGGCATTAATAGTGAAAGCTGAATGTGTTAGACCGGGTTCTCTAGAGAAACAAAACCAGGACACTAATAATTCTCTCCATATATTTATATATAGAAAGATATCTGACATGAGAAATAAACAGTTAACTAATCTATAAAGCAGCCATGTTGGCATAACAAAGCTACCCATCACACTAAACTTCATCGGGATCTTTTCCTTCTACTATTTAAGCCATAAGTGGACATTTCCTGTTCAAGTAGTTATGTGAACAAGCTGATAAAAGCTGCGGATCCCACACTCATAATCTTAAAATTCTTCAGAAAACATGTTGGGATCTTCATGGAGTTTAGGAAGTCTTTCACAGTGTCATGTAACTTTGAGTGTGTCCATGGGGTAAATGTGCTAGAAGACATCTGCACCATCACAAAGGGGATGAATTTAAAAGAGCAATTCAGGTCAGCATGTATTTGATGGGATGTTTTAGGAAGAAAAGGAAATTCAGATAAAGTCCTAAGAGTGGAGCAAGAAAGCAACAAAAGTATAAGTCAGTAAAAGCCAAGAGGAGAATAGAAAGCGGAGAACTGAAATTTAGTATTAAATTTGTTTTAATTTGCTAGTTAATTTAGAGACAGTTCCCTGCAGGGAAGTCATTTTATTGTGTTGCTTTTTTAAAGGCTTCAAAATGCCAATCAACAGTCCTAATAGAACTTTTAAATCCTGGAGACTCAATTATTTAACTGACTGCAGAAACATTAACTTAGTAAGACCTATAGAACCCCACAGCAGCCATTGACTTTCCACACTGTATTGAGTGAAGATTTTATTGATTTATTCAATTAAAATACACATGAATGTTTATGTATTCACCCAGAGTAGGTGAATCATAAGTATCTAAGTCAAGCCTTGCTGTTTTTCTATTGAAAATATATCTCCAATATTTTCCACACATGCCCCAGATCTACCTCATTTTTTTCAAAGATTCCATGGCCTTCCATAATAAGATTTCATGGTAGCTAATTCAACCAATATTTTTGTATATTGATGAATTGCCATTGTTTCCAGTTGTCTGAGTGTTTTCTTTATTATGTTGTATTTTGTAGTGTAGTGTTGTGTTGTGTTTTACCAATTCTTGGGTTTATTTTGAAATTAAATCAGTAAGCAAGGCATATGTTTCTTCTCTCAATGAGAAAAAAAATTTATAAAAACTCAAAAAATAATTGCACAAGAAGTCAATTATGAATCAAACTGAATCATGTTAATATTAAATAGTTACTTGGGTGTAAGCAAATATATTTGACTTTGGCACCAAGATCATATTTTTGCATGGTTCAACCAAATAATATTGGATCTGAAGGAAAATGCCCTACTTTTGGCTTACTCTCTAGTTCTTCATGAAACATTGCTTTATTCTTAAAAAAGAGAAAAATGGGAAAACTTGCAGCTTTCTATAAACCCTTTATTCCTTCTTCTTTTGCATCTCTCTATTCACTCCTGCCTTTTATACAAGTCAACAGTAGTTTAAAATACTATGTGGGGGTGCCAAAGGATTTGCTGACAATCTTTTAATTCCCCAAACAAACACTGATGTTCCTCTTTCATGTCTTTAGTTTGTCTGAAGTGACTTCTGCTTTCATTTACCCAGATTGATCCCGTCTTCTTTCCAATATTCAGAATTACTTTTACATCTCAGTTTTTGAAACCCCATCTCCTCATTTCTTATGTGCTTCCAAGATGTGCTTCCAAGGGATACTTGCTTTTTCAAAGATTAGTGATACTAAACTAGATTTGTAGATTAGAAGCATTGATTCAGCTGAGAGAGGTAAAAGAAAAATACACAAATTTAAGAATAACAAATGAATCTGTTTTAAAAGAGGTAGAAGAGAATGAGTTTAGTGCATGAATAAAGAAGCTCTTTACCAAGGGAAAAAAAAAGTTCACTCAGGTAAAAAGTCAGTTTTCAATGTCTGCTGTATGCAATGCAATGTCATGAACACTGAGAAATAGAAAACAAACTGGACTTCTTGTCACTGAGTCCATTGTGAGGCAGAGATCATGTTGGACCGCGTGGAAGACCCCATCGTATTTGCAGTGTTGTAATCTCTGCAGACTACCTCATCTTTCTTCCGGGAGTTGCTGGGGATGGAGGTGGGGGGTGGGGGGTGGGGAGGGATTTCCAACGACTAACTCTTTGGTTACCTGATGAACACTTAACCACGGTACCACTGGGCTTCTTCTGAGAAACATGTTGGGAAGTAAAACAACACATCTCCCTTTTATATGAATCTTACATTCTACTGGGAGGAGACACGTACCGAGATTACAAAGTCAATGTATGGGATGCTAAATGGTAGTGGTTGCAGAGACTTCCAGGGAACTATAGGAGAGTGGTCAGTGGGACCAATGAGGAGGTAATTTTAAATTGATCAGAAGATTCAATAGATGAAAACTTTTGAGCAGCCGATCTGAGATAAGTGAAAATAAAGACAGGCAAGTCTCATAGGAAAGACTGCCTGAGACAGTGTGCACACAAAAGCAGAAGCCTAAGGACAAAGATCCGGAGTTCTGCTTGCACAATCAAGTGCTACATTGTTAACCAAAATGTTGGTGGCTGAAACCCAACCAACGGCTCTGCACAAGAAAGACTAGTGAGCTGCCTCCATAAGGATTACAATCCAGAAAACCATATGAGGTAGTTCTACTCTGCCATTTGGGAATTGTGTGAGTCCAGGTAGACTAGAGAAACAAACTCATAGACACGCATATGGTTATAAGGATACGGTTTATACACAAGAGGAATAGGACATTAAGAAAACATCCCAACCCAGTCCAGCTCAAAGTCATAAGTCTGATATTAGCCCATGTGCCTGATACCAGTCTATAATGTCTCCTTCTGACTCATGAAGTCACAGGACAGTGGGTGCAGAGTCTAGGTGCTGGCAGGGGCCTCCCCAATGTCTCCTCACTCCCAGGGCTTAGGGTCCATCAACAGCATCCAGTGGTGGTAGAAGCAACTCAGTGCTGGCAGGGGTCTCCATGTGACTTCTCCAGCTTCAGAGGTCTGGCTCCATCAGAGTAAGGCCGTGTGGCTTCTCCTCTGGCTCCTTCAGCTGCTCGGACGCTGCCATCTTGTCTTGTCTGTAATTTGTCATCTCTAAGACTAACTCCCCAAAACTCGGGAGATAGCTTCTCATTTCCACCGGGGAAATAGCTCGAGATTTCCCAGAAGTCTCAAGAGAAAGGCAGGCCCACACGGAGGCCTCATTGGCTACTTAATGGCTTTCTCCAGATTAACAAGCTAGACTCCACCCCTACATCTCAATCATGAAATTAACATAAGCACATGGAATGCAACTATAACACAGGTCAAAGCAGGCCTGTTGCATCAAGAAACAATGAGGTGATTAAGTAAGGAGAATACCCAAACCAAGTCCATTGCCATTAATTCAAAAAACCATAGGAGAGTTGTCCCATAGTGTGTTAGACTGGGTTGACTAGAAAAGTAAATCAAGAGCTACTCATATATGTATAAGAAAGAGCTTTAGACCAAAGAGCAATGATGTATTGAAAGAACATCCCATCCCAGTCCAGATCAAGTCCAAAATTCAGATATTAGTTCTCATGCCCAATATTAGTCAATACTTTCCTCTTTAGGCTCATGCAGCATATGTAATGATGCTGAATGCAGGAATATCACAGGCCTGTGTGTAGAAAGTCTTGAGAGAGTGTGTTCCATCTCCAGAGAGGACGAGAGGAAGTTCTCAGAATTCTCATGAGAGGACCACACCCACCGGGAGGCATCAGGCTGTGGCCTGATTGACAGGCTAGACTCGATCCCCTCACTCTTAATATCCTTAAATTAATACAAAATTACATATCTACCGCAGACTTCCCCTTGTTAACTTGACACTTTTATACAACTGTTTAGCCATACATAATTTTTAAAACACCGATAATAGTAAAATCTTATTTGTACCTAACAGGATAAAATTAAAATTCATACAATTCAAAATGTGTCAGCCTCATTTAAACATCATACTCTATAACAAAACAAAAGTATTCTATACTTAACAATTGCAGCTATGTGAACACCTACACCATAATCCTATATTCCTATCAACATATTACTGCACCTATGAAAGTTTAAAAGCCAGCCACTATATGCCTTTATCCTCCTCCTTTGGGGTATCCACTTTCTATACTGTTCCCATCAACCCAGTGCTCTGAGGAAATAAGCCCCCAGTGCTTTGAGTGATGAATCTTCATTCCACTTGGAACCTTATGAGTCTGCATCCATAAGTAAAGTCAAATCAGGACAGGCTGTCCATAAAGGAAGGAGCAATCTATACCAATTCACAGGCTCAAAAATCTTCTCTTCGTCTGGTCAGGTTCTAGTCAGCTTCTTATTGGCTGGCTCTCAGCCTCACTAGGGTGCCCATTGGTTGCCTCGCCTATAGACGATAGGCCCCACCACAAATTCTCAGCAACCTGAATTCCTTTGGGCTACATCATGAACTTCAGACCAGCCAGTCTTCTCTCCTATTCTCCTGGAATCCTTGTGAACCAGGTCCACATGGGTCAGTGGCCAGACTCAACCTGGCTTCTTACTGCGGCATATTTCCCACTTCCACTCTACAAGTGGATCCAGGTGGTTACCTACCCTATATTTCAGGCTGGTCACAGGCTGCCTTTAATGTTCATTCTTAGAGAAGAGATTTTCTTCATGGCTTCAAATTTTTCCAGCCTCAGGCACAAACCACTAGTTCAAAAAAAATTTTTTTTAATTTAATTTCTTTTGGCCTTTTTGGCTTTTTCTTCAGTCGGTCACTAGCCCCCAGGCAAGTGTCATCAAATGCAAATATACTGTGTATTCCTAAGCATTGGAGCCTGACTTCACCTCTTCATTCTTAATATCCTCAAGTTGACACAAGACTATGTGACTACCACACATAGGATTCCAATATAATGACCTTTAGAGAAGCTGTAACACAGTCACACTGTTTGGCATGGTTCTTCTATCAATAGTGTTTGTAACTCCCTCCAAATGATTGAGTGAAAGCATGTGAATAAATTGTGTGGGTCATGACGGGATTGGTCAGTTGTGCCATTCCACCGAGTATAAAGTGAACCATCTCAGAGGAGGGAACAGGAAATCTCATGACCTTCAAGAAAGAAAAGTCATGAATCTTTTAGACCCTGTATTTAGATTCCCAGTTGCCTCCGTTGAGAGGCACCAGCAGAGTGAGCATGAGAGGGTGTGGCAGGTTTCCTAGCCCACAGTCAAGTTGTGCCTTTGATTGGGAGGCTGAGTTGCAGAAGGCAGTGTCCTTTGATATCTACCAACAATTAAGGAACATGATAAGACATGTCCTAGCAGGGCAGAGACCAAGGGACCACGGACTATAACGCTGAGAAATAGAGAAAGAGAAAGAGAGAGAGAGAGAGAGAAAGAGATGATTGTGGGCATGCCTAAGAACAGGCACGATGGACAAAGGAACTATATCCTTAACATTTTTGGTCCTGACTTATAACCTGTGAACTTCCTAATAAGTCCCATAATGTTAAGTATTGCTGTGAGTTCTGTGTGGCAATCCATTGCAATGATTTACTGAACTGAGCAGAGGCGTAGAGGGCCATGAGAGTGACTGTTGTTAGATTAGAGTAAAAAGCATTGGAGCATGGAGACATGGCTGACTGCTGTCTCACAGGAATCATCTTGTAGAGTTGGATTCTCCTTAGTGAAGCACGAGGAGGCCAGAATGATCACTTCTTTCTCTTGGAAGCAGGTTGCCACATCTTTCTCTCACAAAGTGACTTGTTTGGTAAAACCACTGACCTTTCGTTGAGCAGTCAATCACATAACTGCTATACCACCAGGACTCTTTGTGAGGATAGTAGGTCAAAAAGACAATGGTAAGTTTGTGGTATGGAGCTTTATAGGACTAAGTTTTAAAGACTTTGTACTTTTTGTTTAGAGAAAGATGGGAAGACAATGAAAATTTCAGTCAGAGGGTATGATCCAATCCACATTTTTAAGAAATTTAAACTGCATGCTGAGTTAAGGATAGATTGTGGAGTCACAGGGGGAGAAAAAAGGGGGGCACATTAGGAGGTTATGGCAATAATGCAAACTAATTATAATAGTAATTGTATTGGCTTGCAAGCATGTCTCAAAAATGTGAGACCTACATATTGACATGGGGAAGAGGATGGGACAGTAGATTTTGGTAAGAAAGTTTAAGACTTTTGTGATGAATGTTTTATTTGAGAAGTTTACCAGGTAGCCATTGGAGATGCTTAGTAAACGAGTAAAAGTCTGGAGTTCCCGAAAGAGGTTACGCCTGAAATATAACAAGTATAACCCTGAGAGTGTAGTGGTTATGCACTGATCTATTAGCCATAAGTTCAGGAGTTCTTAACCACCAGCCACTTCTCAGGAGAAAGATAAGACTTTCTACTCCTGTAAAGAGTTACCATACATTCACAGACAAGAAAAATTGTTGACCTCTGGTAATCTCTATTTTCTCTATCAAGACTGAGGCAAAGGTAAAGGTGCCTAATAAAGCAAAAAGTCTTAATGTTGTTAATCAGAATCATGGAAAGAATTGCCAAATGATTTCAAGGGCCAAATTAAAATTAGAAATCCATTAAGTAGCTTGCTGTTACAGGACAGTTTTACTTCAGCAATGTTCAGTAGGTTGTATGGTAGAATGGAGACCATAGCGCATGAATCCAAAGTTATGGATGAATTGTATAGGTAAGAAGCAGGAAAAGATGTGGCATACAATGAATGATTCTGGTCAGAGTGTCACAGAATGTATGACACGAGAATTCAAGCAAAAAAAGAATCATAAAAAAGAGTGGTTAAGAAGTCAATGTATAATGTTAGATGTTGATGTAATATACTACTAGGACTTAAATAGAAGTGGTAGGAGCAGATACCATAAAACCGTGAAACCAAAATTATGTTTTCTAACACCAAGATCCTTATTCACCTCTAAAAATGTACAATACTGAATACTGCACAGATTATAGGACATTCAAGGGAAGAAAAAGTTTACAGTAAAATTGATACTTTTCATAGTTGTGAATTTCTTTCACTGCTCTAATTATCTTTGATTTTTTTTCTCATTCCAAACTGGTTTCATTTGATGCAAGCCAAAATCCCATGTGATTCTTTCTAGCTTTCTCTGGAATGTTTCAACAGACACAGGCATAATAATATAATTGTGGTCAGTCAAGTCCCTTAACAAAGGATAGAATGTCCTCTCCAGGCATTCCAAAGAGATGAGTTCGTCTAAGCGGAATAGACTGTAAAACAAGCAATGCTCTTAGACGTGGAGGCTCTCTATAAGCAGCTCAAGGCTTATGTTGACTTGTTTTCATGAAATCACTATTAATATAAAAGTTTTCTTTAAAGAGTCTGAAGTCACCAGAATTGTGAACAGATAAATGCCTGTCCTATCATGGTTCTAAAATATTAGAATGTATAACAAGTAGATAAAGAAAAAGGCTTCTTGGTGTGTATTTAGGGAAGAAAACGAAGACTTTATTATAAAGAAAGGAACCTTGTTGATGCATTGGTCAAGCGCTCAGCTGCTAATCAACAGCTAGTTGGTTTGCATCCCCTCGCTGCTCTGTGGGAAGAACATGTGGCAGACTGCACATCCTGCATAGATGACAACCGTGGGGAATCTCAGGATCCCACAGGGCAGGTCTGCTTTGTCCTGTAAGGTCACTATAAGTCAGAATTGCAAATTTAGGGTTTTGTTTGTTTGTTGGAAGGAAAATTTTAGAGTCCAATGAAGACTTCACAAGCAAGTATGGGAAAGAGAACCAGTGCATGCAGAGAACTCAGAGGCCAGAGTTGATGAATCTTTGCTTCAGAGAGCAGCCATGAACATGACTCAGCTCTGCATTTCCCTTTTTGAATTTCCTTGCTTGCATTTCCCAGTTTGGGGCAGAAAGAAAACTGAATGGTGAGGCTAAACCTGGTGTTCATGACTGAATCTAAAGCTCTGATGGTAATCAAATTTAGCAATAGGTATTTGGCTCCAAGAGATCACTCCTGTTAATTAGGGACACATTCTAGAAAAGGAAATCTCTTGGACAAGCAGAGAATGGACAGGCTGACAAATAAGAAAGCAAAGAAGAAAATGTTAAAAGAAGAGATTTAAAGTAATACACCTACCAGAGGGGAAAAAATAAAGTCTAAGCTGAGATAGAAAGCATGTGTAAGACAGAAAGTGCGTTGGGGGACGGAGCAGCATTCATAGAAGGGTGGAAGAGAGCATGCCCCATTTACACTGCTGACAGATGGCAGTAGAGCATAGGGAAGAGACATGGAGTGAAGCAGTGGAAAACCCCATAGGCCATGTGAAAGATGTTGGAGTTCATTCTCTACACAATAGGCAGCTGTAAATGAGTGACTGGCCGGATCAGATATAATTTTTAAAATGATCACCTTGACTGCAGCTGATTTAGTCACAACCAACTGAGGGTTACCTGTTCTAGATGAAGGGCTGGGGTCAGAGAATTGGTACTTTGGGCTAGTTGTGTGCTACAAGTATGGCATTGAATATTCTGAATCTGAATGTTGGCATCTGTAGAGATAGTAATATCTACCATGTAGGATTGTTGTCAAGATTAGTATACATAAATTATCTTGAATGTTGTAGATAATATATAGAAGTGAAGATGAAAGCATGACAGAAAAGGAAAATTCTAATAGCTTCTTTTTCCGCTGAAAGGAGTGATAGAAAAATGTAAGACTGTATACCCTATTAAAAGTATTCTTCCAAGAAACACAAAAACAAGGTAGAGTTCTAGCTCTCACAAGATTTACTGTAGTAGCTACTCTTGCTTCTCATATTGCTCTCTTTCACTCTGTACCTATTTTATTTTTTATTCTAAAGTTATGGATTAGTGAAATAGATCACTTCAAACCTTCATAGCTTCAAACAACTACATACTGTTCTTCGGATGATGTTCTTGTTTGAGCTAGCCTGGCCAATCTGCACTAGGCTCGTCCATGTATCTGTGGTCAGCTCGCACATGGGCCGGCAGCTCCACAACTTTGGATAATGAATTATTTCCTTTTGCAGCACTAACATATTACTATCATATTAGTGATGACAAATAATATCTGATAGTTGTGTACTTACCAAAATGTCATAAGCTAAAATTAAGGCACCAGGATTACCCCAGAGTCTCTGAAGTAGAATCTTTTTCCTTCCTTAACATCAGAAGACCACCTGCACCCCTACTTGCACCTTCACAGTCAGCAGGAGAACAGCACCAAATCTCTCTCTAATATTCACCCCTGAATCTATTGTCATATTTTTGTTTTTGCTGTGGTCCTCCTAACTCTCTCTTACAGTACTCTTGTGATAATTTTTGAACTCTGTGATTATATTGGGCCCATCTAGCTCATCAAAAATAACTTCTCATCTCAAAATCTTTAGCACAATAGCACCTGCAAAGTTCCTTTTGCCATGTAAGGCAAATGCTCACAGGTTGGGATTAGGATGTGTGAATTATTTCATATATCCGCAGAGGCTCTTCTTTTGCCTCCCAAACATGGCTTCCTTTGAATATGTAGACATTGGCAGAATGTCAGCCAAGATCCTCAGTTCTCCTCCACGTGAACTTACATCATATCCCATCCAAAAAACAGAAGCACACCCCTTGCTATGGAGCTGATTTCTGGCTGATCACGATACTATAGGAGAGAGTAGAACTGCCCCGTGAGTTTCCAAAACTATAAATGGGAGCAGAAATCTTCATCTTTCTCTTGCAGAGTCGCCAGTGGTTTCAAACTGTCTACTTGCAGTCAACAGCTCAACACAGAACCCACTAGACCACCCGGGCTCTTTAATCACACCTGACATTTACCGCTAAGACAAACCCTAATGCACTGTGTTGAAATTACCTCTTTATCTTTCTGCTTCTCCACCTTGATTTCTTGGAGGCAGGAAATGAAACTTATTTATCCCTACTTCCCAGTGATTTCATAATGTGCCAATCATATAATAGTAGGTAAAAAAGAGGTTTTTAGAAAAAATGCATTAATGAATGTTGACTATTGCTTAATTAGAATGCATCTGTTACTTAATGAGTTATAATCCAATATTCCCATAATCCTTTTCTACTTAATATCCTAGACTTTCAATGATGAGCAAGTTGGGAAGGAAGGAATTGTGAGTACTCAATGTTGGTCTTAGAAAGTTTTCCCTTGACACACCGAAAGTTCACCTTTAATTTGAAATTTTGATATCACCAAGGGAGTGTGTGAGGATTGAAAGAGCCACATAGGTGCTGACTTGCCATGTTAATGCTTTCTGAGGCTGTCTTTCGTTAGGTGGTCAGTCAAAATTAGGAACCTAAGGTGAACTTGACTGGAATTCCTTCACACTACAAACAAAATAATAGCTCGGGTTTTCTGGGATTTTTCCAGCAGGGTCTTAAGGGGCTGCCTCAATTCTGTTAATACATAATGCAGAAAGCAACGATTCCCTGTTATGTGACTCACAGGCTGAAATTTCCAGAGCTATAAGCACAAGAGAAATTGTCAGTGGGATTAGGGAATCAAAAAGAAGATGGTGAGTTACAAGAAACAGAACTTCTTTGGGGAAAGGAAATTCTGTAAGCCTGTAACAGGAAAGCCAACTCTAATACAGGCTGAAGTGAAATGTGCAAATGTTTAATATGATGAACTAACCAAGAAGGAAACCACCCCCCTGGTCATTCTCCCGTGTAATGACACAGAAGACACGATGTGGAATGTGTGTGCACGTCTCCTCCCCTAGGTCCCTGCGATCTACCACCTTTTTAAACCCAGGTAATGAATATTTTATAACCCGTGTTATGAAGGACAAAAATAAATAAAGACAGCCCCACCCCACGAAAACAACCAAGTCACTTAATGTTTAAATACCTGGAGAGTGTTTCCTTTCTCAGTGTTAAAACTGTCATTGTTGATGCACAGAATATTTTGAGAATCTCAGTGAACCAGGTTGTAAGTCAGATCACAGTTTACCGATGGCAAATTCTAGACTTTGAAGAAGACTCCAAATTCTCAACTTCTGAGGAAAATGTACTTCATAAGGCATATTCTTTCCCTTGTAATAGTCACTCATGACATAATCACCTGATGTAAATTGGTTACATCCAACAAGTTGCCATCAATGTTGAATTCCTGCATTAAATTTGCAAGTATATAATGTACTTAATCCTTGTAATAATCCTGAGAGAGGACTATTCTTATATTAAAGCAATGGTTCTCAACCCTCTTCATGGCTCGACCCTTTAATAGAGGTCCTCATTTTGTGGTAACCCCCAACCATAAAATTATTTTCATTGCTATTTCAGAACTGTAATTTTGCTATTATTATGAATGATCATGTAACTATCTGATGTAGGATGTATTGTCATGGTTACAAATTGAACATAATTAAAGCATAGTGATTAAACACAGAAACAATATGTAATTATATATTATAAATATTTATTTCTAATGATGAATGAAATTTTGTCTTGAAGCATGGTGTAGCATGGGTAATAGTCTTCACACTGGGTACTCGTCTGTGAGCATATCTGCATGTGAGGACCCACCTGGAGATGGCTACAGGAGCGGTGTCTCAGTTTCTAAGATCATTGGAAATATGTGTTTTGTGATGGTCTTAAACAACCCCTGAGAAAGGGTCCTTTAACCCCTGTCCCCAATGGGGTCATGACCCACAGGTTGAGAACTGCTATACTGAGGTTTAAATGCAAAATTGGGCACTGAGGCTTTAGCTAACTTGTTGAAGGTCATAGAATTATGGCATAGCACAGTCATTAGGATTCATGTAGGTGATTTCTAAAACTGCACCCTTGAAACCAGCACTACCCCATCTTTCTTATGATACCTTGCATCCCTCATCCTAAGATGAATATTTGGTATAAATACTGTTGAATAATTTATTCATTTCTGCCAGTCATTTCAATTTAACAAGGATTTTTTGAGCACATGTTAAGTATGAAGTATTTTATTAGGCTTGTCCTTACAATCTCATGGAAAATGCATATAAAGTAATGTTTTAATGGTTTCCAAATTAATCTCTCAAAATAATTTTACAAGTGCCTCATTAACTAAGAAGAAAAAAGACAATCAGCCCTTTTCTGCTTGGAGCAGCCTTACCAGGCAGAGGAGAACTGTGCCCACAGAGAGGTTGAGGCTGTACATTTTTTAGAATCAAGCTGCCAAGTCTTTTTCCCATGGAGCATTGTGTGGCTTGCAATTATTCACTTTTCTGTTAACAGGAAAGGAATGAACCACTGTACCACACAGACAAAGAGCACATGCACTGCCATCAAGTTGATTTCTACTCCTTGTGACTCTAGAGGATGGGGTAGAACTGCCTTGGTGAGCTTTTTAGTCCAACTCTTCAGGGATGTTGAAAGCCTCATCTGAAGTTCAAGTTGCAGTTAGTGGTTTCAAATTGCTAACTGTGTTAGGGCAAACTGACTAGAGAAAGAAATCCAGTGACACTCATGTATGTGTAAGAGAGAACTCCACATAAAGAAGTAATTATCCATCCGTCAAATATCCCAGGACAGTCTAACTCAAGTCCGTAAGTCTGATACTCATCCATCAGCCCCTTCAGAGTTCTGCAGCTACATACAGTGATGCAGAATGCAAGATCACAGGTCAGTGCATATAAAGTCATGAGTAACAGCAATCAGGGTTTGCCAGTAAGAAGGTGAAGGCAGAGAGAAGGGGAGGTTTTCAGGCCGCTTCTTATGAGAAGGCCAACCTCCACAAGGAGGCACCAGCAGACTGTGACCTGATTGCTAGGTTAAATACCACCCTTACACTTTTATATATCTTCAAGGTGATATGAAATTATGTATCTACTGTACTAACTTTGCTTTTAGTAGCCCACTGCATAACCCTCTATACCACCAGGCCTTCTTCATGATCTAAGAGAGGGAGATACACTTCTGAATCCACAAACATAAACATGTAAAAATTAAAATTGATTTTAATTAAATCTTTTGTGAAAGACTCCTTTGTGTTCTACTGAAGAGAAATCCATTCTGTTATTAAACTGTTTCTCTTCCCCAGCATTGTCAGAAACTCAAGATCTTACTTGTGTACCTTGCAAGGACCCAGTGAGACAGACTGTGCTGCTATTTCTAGGTTACATGTGTGGAAAAATAGGAATCTTGAGCTCCTGGGCTGAGGTATTTTCTAACTTGATGCTCCATTTATAAATCTCTTAGCATACCTATGATCATCAAACAGAACAAGCTTTCTTTCAATCACAGGATACATAGATCTCAGATTTCTTCCCAGCCTGATCAAAATATCTTTTTTCCACTACAACTTAAAAGAACCCTTCTCTTTAGATACTTGGCATAAATGCTTTAAAGTTGAGTGTAGGTGTTTGTAAAGCTACATGGACTTCAAATAGCTTCTGCCATTTTTCAGGAAGCAATGTATATAGCAAGAAATAATTAAAGATCAAGCCCTCTCCAAAAAACAAGAAAGAGGAAATGTTTCAATATGAATTAGTATTTCAATGAATTATCCCATCCCCAGGTTATAATTTAATTGTAAGACAATAGAGCATAGCTCAGTCTAGACAATGAGCTTTGGTCAAAACAATGGTTTTCAAAGTGTGATTACTGGCCAAACAGTAACAGAATCATCTGGGAATTTATAAAGCAAATTCTAGTCAGAAGCTCTGGGCATGGGGCCCAGCAATCTGCTTTAACAAGCCTTCTGGACAATTCTGGTCCCTGCCCAGCTTGAGAACCACTAGTGAAGACTACAAATCTATCTGGGATAATGTTGACTATACAAGGATGCTTCCGAAAGTCTGTAGAAAAAATGGAATTAAAAATAGAAGAATGAAAATAATAGAAGAATGTCTCCACAAACTTTTTTGAAGCCCTCTTATACGCTCTTGTGTAACTCTTTCCACATCTGTCCTCCATTTGGACTGGAAGATCCATCAGAACCGGAACCATCTTTCAGATAAGTAGAGTTCTGTGGTCTCTGCAGTGCCTACAACATAGTGGGGGCTCAAAAATTGTGTTGAGTGTAAACCAAGGGGTGAATGAGTTTTATTTGCCTCCAGGATGGCTGACAAGAGCTTTCCCTAGATGATCATTAAAAGGACTGTCACAAATATGTAACAAATCCTAAAATAATTTTTAAAACTTTGGGTGACACAATACTCTTCTGAGCTCAAATATTTTCTTGGGGAAAACAAAAGCAGGCATTAAGTTTCCACAGGGTTTCTGAGTAGAAATAGTAGCTAAATTCAAGTTTCAATCATTCACTAAATATTTATTGAAAATGTACCTGATTTTAGGCCATCTGCTAGGAGTTTGGGGAGTTAGGTAAATGAAAAAAAAATTCTTCCTAACTTTTAGAACCTTCTAGACAAGTAGCTATAGTAACTTAATTCTACACTTATTACACAAGCTGTTGGAGACATTGGTTCCTGGAGAGTAAGCAGGGAGAATCATGCATGTCTGCTGAGTACAACTAATGATTCGCAGACTAAGAGAGTTGCTCAGCCTTGCCTCTTACAGAAAAGTTTTAAAGATGGAGAAACAATTCATCATCCAGCTCATAAGAGATGTGTTTTCTTCATTCTGTCTTTGCACTTGGATGATACATGTTCCTCCCAACTTAATATCTCTAGTTCTAGTATTGTTTTTGCAAATACCCATTGAGTTTTCACCCAAGTCAAATAGAGCTCCAAGTCAAAACTATTCATTGTTTTCTTATAATAATAGTAATAGTTCTTGGGAGTTGTTGTGCATTCCCTGAAGACCTGGAAAACTATAAAATCACTTGAAATGAAGTTTATGATAAGTAAATTTGATATGAAGGAAAGGATTTGGGTAAGGACTAGCATTCCAGAAGAGACGAATATTCACATGGACTTCAGGTTAATGTGTGTGATATTTTGCATCCTAATTAACCATTTGCGGTTAGGTGTCACCTGAAAAATGCAGTCACACAAATCTGCCCAATGTAGAGGGATGTGTCCTATAGTCCAGGGTCCATCAAGAGGTATCTACAGAGCATGGCATGAGACGTTTATGGGGAAAATGATGTGGGTAAGTTCATAGGTGCGTGGGCCCTCACAGCAGTCCACCTCAGGAGCCCAGGGGTGATTGAAATGAACGGCTTTCAAAAACTACCTGTCATTGTTGAATGGTGACTGATAGCGACCCTGGAGAATGAGTTAGTACTGTCCCTGTGGGCTTCGGAGATTTCAGCTCCTTACAGGAGTCGAGATGCAGGCGAGGGAAAGACGCAGTCTGGTGGACAGCAGCGGCAGCAGATGAATGGGACTTTCTTTGGGAAATGATAGCAGCATCTCTGACCCCTGAGGAATAACAATTGAGCATACATTCTTATAAAGAAAATGAATTCTGTCAGTATGCACAAAATGTTGTGGGGAGCATCTCAGACATCCTCTGACTGCTCTATTGTCACAAGGCAGGGGCCATTTATGGCTCCTCGATCCTAATTCAGTCTCACACCAACTGTTCCTCCTTCAGTACTCTGCTTCTGTGCTGAATGCCATAATTCGTTGCAATGGTCACACAACTCACAGATGATCTGCACAATTAAGAGGGTTTCTTAAGGAAGTTAATAGGTTACCACAAGTCAGAACTAATCAGTGATATTGGCTCCACAATAACACCTCTCCTCAGCCGGAAGCCACATTTTTATCTGGTCTCCAGATTGTCAGCCACTTGGTCCCTGGGCCTCTGCCTCTGTGGGTCAGTGTCTCTGTCTGCCAGTCTGCCCCATAGGCTCATGGTCTACTCTGCTCCTCTGCTCCATCCCATGTTTCCTTGCTTCACCTCTGGTGGTGGCCTGACCCCTTTGTTCTGTGTTATAATGCCCATGCCTCAGTCTCTGATGCCTCTGATCTCGGACTCCCTTGCATCAGACAGAGATCTCAAATATACTGTGCTTTCAATGGTTTAGAGATTTCTTGATAAGAAGAGTTCATCCTTTTAGATAGGGAAGTGGCAATTAAATTGATCACCCCCTCGATTAGTGTTCCACAAGCCTTATTTTCATGGTCCCACCCCATCATTTGGTGGGAGTTAGACATGGATAGAAGAATCATAGTAAGAAATTTTACTCTGCCACACAATAAAATGAGTATATGTTCTTAAGACTTTTATCTTTTGTTTGTTTTTGTTTTGTTTATTTTTTCATTAAATACTTTTATTGGGGGCTCTCAAATCTCTTACCACAATCCATACATTTGCCCATTGTGTCAAGCACATTAGTACATTTGCTGCCATCATCATTTTCAAAGTATTCTCTTCCAACTTGAGCCCCTGATAATCAGCTTAGATTATTATTTTCACATTTTACATGGTCCTCTGTTGCCCCCTCACCTAATTTTCCATTGTTTGAAAGGGGCTTGTAGGTTGATCCTTGTAATTCATTCCCCCTTCTTCCTCCACCCTCCCCTAATCCTCTTGGTATCTCAACTCTCATTGTTGGCCCTGAGGAATCCTGGATTCCCTGTGTTGAGGGCTCTTATCTGTAGCAGTGTGCATGCTCTGGTCTAATCCGATTTGTAAGGTCGTATTGTTGGTCATGATTGTGGGGTGAATAAAGCACCAACAAATTATAGGAAAGTTGTGTGTTTCATCAGTGATATACTGCACCCTGACTAGCTCATCTCTTCCCTGTGACCCTTCAGTAAGGAGATGTCCAATTATCAAAGATGGGCATTGTGTGTTCACTCCATATCCCACCCCACATTCACATTGGGTATGATTTTGTTGATGGTCTTAAATGTCTGATAGCTGATCCATGGACACCTTATGATCATACAGGCTGGTGTGCTTCTTCAATGTGGGCTTTTTTTTTTGTTTCTGAGCTAGATGGCCACTTTTTATCTTCAAGCCTTTAAGACCCCAGACGCTGTATCTTTTGATAGCCTGGTACTCTCAACTTTTTTTACCACATTTGCTTATGCACCCGTTTTATCTTGACTGATTATGTTGGGAAAGTGAGCATCACAGAATGCTGGATTACTAGAACAAAGTGTTCTTGTGTTGAGGGAGTACATACGTATATTCATTTACATATGCACATGCCTATATTTAAACCTTCATAATGTCCTTTGCCTCCTGGTTCTCGCCTCTACTTCCTCTTAGTTTCTTCTTGTCCCATCATCATGTTCAGCCTTCATTTGGGTTTAGTAAATCCTTACTGCTACATTGCCCCTGATTAAACCCCACCCTTCTCTACATTGATTTTAATTCACTTGTTTGTTTTTCAAGACTTTTATCTTTATATTTTTGCATTTGCCCCGAGTGTTCTCTAATAAACATATACTGCTACTATATTCAGAAAACAAATTTGATTGTTGGTCCAGAATCACGATCATATTTCCAAAAGCTTGGTTTACTTATCAACTTCAAAATTGTAAGTAATTACTTTCACAATTGCAGTATAAGCTGATATTCTTTTAAAATTTCCCTGATAAAATTGTCCTGACTTACTAGAGAGAATCAAGAATAAAAGGGCCTAGATCCACCTCAGAACAAGGCTTTGTTTTCCATGTGTTCCTCCTCCACTGTCCCACCCCACCCAATATGGGAAGGGAAAGTCACGAAATGGCAATTGGTCAGGAAGAAGGTGTTGAAGCAAAAGCCATTTTTCTATATATTTTCAGATTGAAAAAGTGATATGTGAATGGCTAAAGTAATGATGTCATTGCTGAACAGATAGATATAGGCTGAACAGAACTTTGGTTAATAGCTTCCTTGGAAGCCAACCAAAAGTGGCTGTTTGGGAAACAGTATTAACCTCACTATTTAGCATAATGTGTTCTTTGGCCCTGGTGCTAAGTGAAAAAAAAAAAGTCAGTATTGTCATTATTTCAAGACACAAACTGTAACAAAGTGGTAATATTTTTCTAGAACAGGCATGACAGACTGAATAAACTGCATGGAGGATGACTTCAGAAATGATTTACCAAGTTATTGTTTTCTTTGTTTTGTTTCTTATAAACAAAAATGTGCTCATCTTGAATATTGTCTGTCCAAGTCTGGATATCTAAGGTTGTCCTATGGAGATGCAAAGAGAAAGAGAAAGGAATGAAAAGGTAGCTTATAGATTAAATGAAGCTGATGTGTCACATCAAGTAAACATTCAAGACAAAAGTATTTTGACTAGCGATACATATTTAGGAGATAAAACCCTGAAAGAATTCAAGAAATTATTAAAACAAAAATAGAGATAGTACTTCTTTTTTTATTAGATGGAGGGGGTGGTAGTTGAGGCAAGAAATATTAGCACACTATGATAGACGAAGTTCTCAGGTCCCTGAGGGCTGCACGCATCTAGTGTGCTCTACTGCTTGACAAAAATCGATGATTCAGAGGCTCCTCAGAGAAAGGGCACTGGAAGCATAGTTCTGCATGGACACACACGAAATCACCATGACTTAGAGTTTAAAGGACAGGTAATTGCTAGTCTCCGGTGCCACAAAGTAGATTTTTGACTCCTACTGACTTGGTGTGATAGAATAGACATGGGAGTTTGCATCAACTTAGTTGTTCTGCAGAAGAAAGGCCTATCTGCTCCCATAAAGATGACAGCATAGAAAATTCAATGGAGTGGTTGTACCCTGCCACGTGGGGTCACTAAGAAATCCATTTGATGGCAATGAGCAGCATGTAGGGACATGGGTTCAGTTTCCAGTTGAGGTACTTCATGTGAAACCACCACTTTTCTACCAAAAGAGGCTTATGCTGAATAGATTTCAGTGCCACTTTCAGACTAAAATCAGATAGGAAGAAACACCTGGTGGTAAACTTCCCAAAGTCATCCAATGACAATTCTGTGGATTAGAGGGTCTAATCTACAACCCACCATGAGGATGCATAGGATGAGATAGCATTTGATGCTGTTGTGCCTGTTGCTGACATGAATGAGGGCCACCTCGAAGGTAGCTGATGACAATAACATACGTTATTAGCTTGGACTAAGAAACACACTCCGTCACATCTTAGTGTGTAGTACAGTAGACATTTAGTGTTTACAGGTCACCATCTGAGCCAGGGTGAGCTAAGCTCAGCTAGGTTAGCTCAGGCTTCTGCAAGCAAATGGAAGGGCAGTCAGGGCTACACAGTTTATATTAACTTTCTTAAGACTTCTCTGCTCTTTTCTTTTTTTTTGCACGTAACCAATGTCTCTCTAATGTCTCTCCGCATCTGTTCATAGATGGGGTTGCAAAACTTCAAGAGATCAAGGAAGGGTGCAAGCACTTTTTCAAGTCTTTTCCTTGCAGCAAGTTTACTATTTTTCCATTGGCCAGAACAAGTCACAAGCAAATTTCAACGTCAGGAGGGAGGAAGCTATAAAAGGATATGGATACAAAGAGGTGTGAACTCGCCAGGTCATTAATTCAATCAGTTCACAAAACTGTATCGTAAAGCTGTTGAGAGAATCACAATGGCAAAAAGTATACACTGTATAACACAAAGCCTGGCATACAGTTAAGAACTCGATACTTATGAGAGATTGCGAATCATGAAAACTAAGAGATAGTTCTAATACACCTGAAAGAATCCTAGATGGCGCAAAGGTCAAGGACTCAGCAGCTAACTGGAGGGTCAGTAGTTTGAAGCTATCAGCTGCTCCCAGGGAAAAAGATGTCTCTGTTTGCTTCCATCATTTACTGCCTTGGAAACTGTGAGGGCATGCTCTCTGTTCTATAGGGTGGCTATGAGGGAAAATGAGTTCGACAGCAGTGAGCTTCAGTCTAAGTGATGACAAAAGGTTATGGAGCTTTGGCAGTATCTGAATTCAAATCTAGACATGAAAAACTAATAATAATTTTTAAATGATTGAGGATTCATGAGGGTGGGCGAGAAGGGGAAGAAATGAGGAGCTGATATCAAGGGTTCAAGTTGAATGCAAATGTTTTGAGAATGATGATGGCAACAAATGTACAGATTTGCTTGACACAATGGATGGATGGATGGATTGTGATAAGGGTTGTATTAGCCCCCCCCAAAAAATGATTTTTTAAAAACAGTGACCAGTGTGTTAGGGTTCGCTAGAGAAACAAAATCAGGACACTAATAATTCTCTATATATATTTATGTAGATAGAAAGATATATAAAATAAGAGATAAACAGTTAACTAATCTATAAAGCAGTACAAATGGCTGGTGCATCTCACTTGCATAAGACAGCTAGAAGACTGGCAGTCCTTCAAGTCTTGAGGGCCGCCGAGTAGTCCTCTGTAGAGCAATTCTGGCTATCTGGCTGCAAGCAGCAAACAGCAGAGCAGGTCACCAACAGTCAGCCACATGAGAGTCCAAAAGTCCCCAGCTCAAGAGATGTATACTTCAGGAGCATGGTGAAGCAGGGCTTGAAGGAACCTCAATTTACAGCAACACAGTCCACAGATTAGGTGTTCCACATGTAGTGTAGCTTGGAAATCAAGGCACAGGACAAACAAGCCAGCCAGCTGGTCAGAAAATCCAAGAGCAAGAGAACCGGGGTGGGACTTGCCAAGCCATTTCTGTCTCTACCCTTCAATTGTGTTCATTGGCCATGTTGTCACAACAAACCTACTTATCTTCTTTGATCATGTTGACACAATAAGCCTACCTATCACAACTAGAAACTTCAATAAATTTCTCCAAGTTTGTTGCTTACAACTGGGTTGAATTAGTTTGAAACTTTTTAAAAACCACAAGACAAATAATGAGGACAGGAGCATGAAGAGGGCTGAGCCTCGGTGGTATAGTGGTTGAGTGCCGGACTGTGGCCCACTGGGTTGACTGTTCAAATGCAACAGCAGCTGTCCAGGGGCAAGGCTGGGCCTCCTACTCCCAACAGAGGGCAGTGATTCTGCCCCCCCCCGCCCCCCCAAAAAAAAAGAAGCATGAAGAACAGGAATTTTTGTAGAATCTTACCTAGAATGAAACAGAATCCTAATTAGCACATAAAACAGATTCTTAATTAGCACTTAAAAACAAATCTTTTAGGTTAGACGGTTATGTCTTTCAGTGAAGTTTAACAGACAAGCTGCCAAACTTTGAACGTGAATCCCAAGAAGTTGAAAAGTACATGGAGATGTCTGAACAGAGTTCTTCATAGGGTCACAAAAGCAAATCGTTCTTCTAATTACTCATTGTGAAATGACATAGTATTACTGGACCTTGAAAATAGCTTGAAAAGTGCTTGATGCCAAAAAGCTTTCTCTGACCCTTCAAAATATGCATTGGCTCTGTCCACAGTTCTCCTTTCATACCCAAGCGTGAAATATGGAGACACATGTACAAACAAGCACTTTCAAGGTCAGGCAGAGTTAGCTAAATAGGTCTACAAAGAGAGACACCGGGGATGCCTGAAGACTAGAAATAGATAGTGAGTTTATTAGGGAAGTGAGCACCACATAATTTCTCTCTCATCAATTATCTTTCTTAACTTTGTGTTTTACTGAGAAATACATCCACAGGCCGTATAATGAGTGACATATCCATTTTGTGACTAAAGACTTGTCCCTAGTGGCTGCTGACTCTGTGTATTAATTTCTGTTGCTGACGTGACAGATTATTAAAAATTCAATGGAAACATAGTTTTGTAGTAATGGATATAGTTCTGGAAGCCCAAAGTTCTAAACTCAAGGTGTCCACAGGATGACTTTTCTTTAGAAGGTTTTAGAGAAGAATCTGTGTCATTGTCAGCTCCAATCAGCTAATGGCACTTTTTTCCATCTTTTAAAGCCAGTGCCGGGCTGAGCCCCAGTGGCATAGTGGTTGTGTGCGGAACTGCGGCCCACTGGGTTGGAATTTCAAATCCAGCAGAAAGGCTGGACCTCCTACTCCCACCACCAGAGGGCAGTGAGCCCCCCCCCCCAAAAAAAAATAACAAGCATCTTCAAACATCTCTATGTGCCCCACTTCTACATCTATTTCTCCCTTAGCAACTATCTCGTTAGCCAGTATTTCACATTTGCAGCAATACTCCAAAAGTTTTTTCCAACTGTTTTGTACAGTTTTCTTTTTTTATGAATCATTTTATTGGGGACTTGTATCTCGCTTTTCACAATACACAGATACATATACTGTGCCAAGAACCTTCACATGCATTTTTCTTTTTTTTTTTTTAATCATCTTATTGGGGGCTCATACAGCTGTTCTGAACATTTATGGTGTACATTTGGCTGTAATGAATGCCAAGCATGGTCTAAGGTAAGACTACGATACTGCTGGCTGGGATAGTTAAGAATTGTGTCAACTTGGCTGGGCTATCATTTGTAGAGGTTTGGCAGTTACGTAATAATGCAATGTGGTATCTATGAAATGATGCAGTTATCCTTCTTTTGTGACCTGCTATGATCATCTTCTACTTCACATAATAATCTTAAATAATGAATGCATCTTTAGAACTTAGCAACATCAATAAGGGAGGAGTGTATTTTTACCACTCTTTATCTGACGCTCTCCCTACTATGTCCGTCTTTTAAGAATTCTTACGATAACTTTCAAGGTCCCTGATGGTGCTCAGCAGTTCAAACCCACCAGACACTTGATGGGAGAAAAACAAAATGAAGCTGCCAGTGCACATAAAGATTTATAGTCTAAAAAAAAAAAGATTTATAGTCTTAAAAAACAGTATCAGGTCAAATTGTGTTTGCAGGTGCTGCCACGCCAGCGCCGCCTCTAGATTGCAGAGCTCCAGCTGAAGAAGAAGCGGGGTGAAGGGGAGTTGCCACCATGGCTCCTACTGAGCAGACTGCCTGCAGTGGTAAAGCACCCAGGAAACAGCTGGCTACGAAAGCTTCTCGCAAGAGTAGGCCCTCTTTGTTTCAGACCTGGTACTGTGGCACTTCGTGAAATTAGACGTCATGTGAAGGCCACCCCTTCCATCGTCTGGTGAGAGAAATTGCTCAGGACTTCAAAACAGATTGGCGCTTCCAGAACGCAGCTGTTGGTGTTTTGCAGGAGGCGCATGAAGCCTAACTGCTTGACCTTTTCGAGGACGCCAACATGTGTGCTATCCATGCCAAACGTAACAATTATGCCCAAAGACATCCAGCTAGCACGTTGCGTACGTGGAGAGCATACTTAAGAATCCACTATGATGGAAAACATCTCATGCTTAAAAAAATTTTTTTCCTTCTTCCTGGTCCTGGTAGTTCTGAACGTGAGGTTTTTCGTTTTTGCTTTTTTCCCATGGGGTCAAAAGGTACCTGGTTGCGAATGGGAAAAATAGGGGGCAAAAATCAGGTGTTGTCAGTTTTTCATTTTCACTTGTCTGTTAATTTTTAATATAAAGGGATATAAAGCATCAATGCAAACCAAAATGCTTCAGTGAACACGTTTTAGCAACTCAACATTATAACAATTATAAATAAACCTGTTACATTTTTCTGGACAATACCAGCATTTGGATTTTCTTTCAAAACAGGTAAATTTCTTCTTGACGGCAACTAAATGGTGTTTGCAGCATTTTTATCATCAGTAGATTCCATCATTCACTACACTTTTCTAACTAAGTTGTTACTAACTTACATGCACAAGTACATGCTTTTAATGTTGTCTGCCTTCTGTGCTGTTCCTGGAAGTTTGCTATTAAAATGCATTAAACTATAAAAAATGGTATCAGGTCAAAATAAATCAAAGAGGGATCTATGACGACGGATTTGATTTTGGATAGGATTTCCTTGGGACCCTAGGGATAATTCAGGAATCAAGATCGTTGGCTTAATAACTTTTATAAATCCCCTTTGTCATATAATCAGATAGATCCTGGGTTGAATCCAATTCACAGCAGCCCTATTGAACACAAGAGGCCTCCTCTATGGAGTTTCCCTGGTTTCATGTCCATCTTTCTGAAGCAGATTGCCATATCTTTGTCCTGGGGAGCAGTTGGTAGGTTCGAACTGCAGATCTTTTGGTCAGTAGCCAAGCATTTCATCCACTGTGCCACAAGGAGATCTTCTCTTGTTCTAACAGAAGATAACTTTGTTCAATTCTGACCGAGCTTTCTGTCTCAGACCATGCATAGGGAGGATTCTGAAACATTTAAAGAGCTATTTAAATATTGTTGTTGTTAGTCGCCATGAAGTTGGTTCCCACTCATAGAGACTCTGGGGTCACGAGAGTCAAACAGAGCCCGGTCCCATGCCTCCATGATGAGGAGGTCACTCTGCATGGAAGGGTAGCAACAGAAGGATCCAAGTGACCTACATGTCCAGGGCATGTCAAAATGAAGGACATGCTCCCAAAGCCTACAGAGAAGCAGAAGTCTTGATGTTGTTTGATTAGAGAATTCACTGAAAAATCAGCCAAAGTAAAGGAGGGAGTGAAGATACTCTCTTATTTTCCAAAGCATCACCTTCGAGAGAACTGAATATTCTTTCCATTGGCTTTCCATTGGCATGGGTGTTCATCCTACAGATTATCCTGAAAAGTACAACAGACCCACAAGATGACGACTTTTTCCCAAAACACTTAGCAAAATTCTGGCTGGTGCACAGTATTAATGTAAAAGAGGGCCAATTTATAGGGAGAAGTAAGGATAATAACTGAATAATGGCATCGCATGCCAAGCATCTTCTTGTACAAGTGCCCAAACATGGTTTTTCTTTTTGCTATTTAAGCATATTTCTAGACTTGTTTTATTGCCATCATTTATTAAGGACCATTTTGTTGGGGAAAGGCACAGAGCTTCTTATTGTGGTTTCTTCAGTTATTCTCTGTTTCTGTTCTGATTCCTCCACTAGAATGTTAAGTCATGAGGAGGTCACCTGCATGGGTAGACAGCTTTGTGCTCTTGCCCACACACCGCCTTTTCCCCAGTGACCATGTGAAGTGTCAGAGGAGGTCCCAGTGTTTGCTTGTGCAGGGATTTATTGGTCATCCTTGACTTGTTATTTTCTTCTACCTTTAGCTTATATTTGCTTCCCTTAAAGATGTTGTTCTTCAAATTCTCAATAAAGGAAATTAGCCTACTCAACACTTACCCCATTCAAATTGTGTTTTAATTGCTTCTAAAAACAAGCATCTTGAAAGATTTAAGCCTGGCATCATGACAGGCTTATTCTCCAAAACTTGTTTATGGAGGTAGTCAACACTAAAGTGTGTGAAATGTTGCTTGGGAATCAAGCTTCCTGACCCTCTACCACCATTGTTTGGGGATCAGTGTCTATGTCTAAACTCCATGAACAGGTTCTGTTGTACAGTGTGCACTCTCTGCAGCTTTGGAAGGCAACACATGAAAATAATATGCTTCATGGGGCACCGGAGATTTAGTTGTTAGTAGCTGCTGGAAGAGAGTTGGTATAGGGGAGAAGATGAGCAATTAAGCACTACTCTCTGGTCCAAATATGCAGTTCACAGGCTTTATATTTCAATGGTCTTCAGCTCCCAAAATATTTTATTAAGACAATTAAGAATTTATTTTATTCAAATACTTTTCTCAGTGGGACATAATTTAGTAGGAGAATTCTGAGGGAGATTTGGTTTGATTCCTGGCCAGTGCATTTCATGGGCAGTCACCCCCACCTGGCAGCTTGCATGTTGCTGTGGTTGAAAATGTTTTGGTGAGCTTCCAAACTAAGATGAACTAGCAAAAGGGGGAAAAAATCTGAATGAGCTACTGTTAACCATTAGTCAATATAATCCCGAAGATCCCAGCAATCCAATTCTGTTGTACATGAGCTCACCAGGCTGAGTAGATAGAAGCTAACAAAGTACAAAACACCATAGAAAGAGTGTAGAGTGAATAAGAATAAAGGCTGACAGATGAACCAAAAGGGTGGCTTCAGATAGCAGTTTTATCACTCACTCATTACAAAGTCTTCTCTAAGTTATCTAATTCTTGACATTCTGTTTCTTTACTGTGTCAAGGGGTTAAGAGTATCTTCATCATAGATTGCTAAATGGTGTATATCAGATCATTTTCACGAATTCATAGCCAAGGCCTAAAAAGTGTTCATCACTACCAGCCGCAATGGGAAGAAATATTGAGCTGAGGGTAGTTAAATCAGAATGAAAAGGAGGGGTGCTTAGCGTGATCATGGAGGAAAAGAGATGCCATCACAAATTTATTTACTCAAGGAATTTCCCAGGGCCAGCCATGCTTCTTACCTCTCCACACTTGATGTTTTCACAACTGAGGCATAATGGCTCATAAATAAAGATGTAAAAGTCCCATTATTACTTAGGAAAAGAAACGGTGTAAAACACTTTTTTAAAAATCCATGTTGCAGAAACCCTCTGAGTGATAAAATCCAGTTTCTACAGAGAGATGACAGATTTTTCACAGGAACAACGAAAGCTTGTGGTTTTTATTTCATGTAAGTCATAAATGTGCGAGTTTTATTACCCAGGAAGAAAGGGATTGCTGCCTGGTGGGACAGCCGTGAGCTGTCTTTTTCCTGGAATGGAATTATTAACTCAGAATTCTGTGAGGCCAGGTTACTCTGAGACAAAATTGAGGAGGCTTGAATAACTTGGGCCATGGTAGAACATCCCCCACAGGGTTTCCAAAGCTGCCATCGTCACAAAAGCTGATCACCATGTCCAGCTTCAGTGGAGTAGCTGGTGAGTTCAAACTGCTGACCTTTGGGGGCTGGCAACCAAGCACTTAACCACAACTTGGGAAAATGAATTCTATCCTGTCTTTTACTGATGTAAACCAGAACACACTCTTCTTCATGTTAATGGTGAATCAATTTGCAAGTAAGGGAGATCTTCAGAGACCCTGCCCTATCTCAGCTGTACCAAGAACAGACTGGACAGTCAGACATTTCACTTCAAATTAGCCGTTTGTTCTGAATTCACAGAGTAAGGAAAGGACATCGCCAAGACATGGACCCAAGTTATTTTCTGGGTCAAAATGGCCACTGTGTCACCTTCCCTAATCATGTATCTCTTAGGAAGTCAATGAATATTGATTGAACAAGTAAATAAACACAAGTTCATTTCGAGGGCTATGTGATTCTTGTGCCTCTTCTTTCTCAGATACCATTTCCTCTACCCACATCCTCCTCCACTTTCACCCTCCTTTCCTTCATATCTGTCTTGAAAATTCTCATTCACAACCACTGTCAATATGCCATGTTCGCTCATCTCCTGGTGCACCTATTTACAGTGCACCCATGTTTCTCTCCACCTCCCTGTACCTAACTAAAGAGTCTGACTACACTGGGGTAAGGCATCACCGTGATCATGGAGGCTTTGCTAGCCCGAGTCCCTACAGGCTGGAGTAATACCCAGCTCATGCCTGAGAGAGTCCTACTCACTGTTTCAATCTTCTGTTTAATTGCCTACATCTCTCTTGAACTCCTTGAAGACAGGTGCCAAGTCTGATCTTCCCTTCAAGTCTTTATGCTTATGGATCACAATACCTGCCATACCATAAGACTTAATAGATGTTGGATAAATAAAAGACTAGAGAAGTAAAGATTCGGGCTGAGCATAAAACAGCACCAGGCCATCTTTAGCTTCTCCTTCCCATGATTCTCTTCACACAAAGGAACTTCCCATGCACGTCAAAGTTTACCATCACCGCACCTCAGTCAAACTCCCCAATCAAGAGGATGCGTGGTGCTTTCCCAAACCTGATTATTAACCACAATCCCTGAGGGTAGACTAATGAGTGGTTTCTCTCTCGTCCTTGCTTTCTGAGTCTCTCGCCCAGAAAGACGGTTGTGGCGTTCATGTGTTTATGTTAATTTCATGATTGAGATGTAGGGGTGGGGTCTAGCCTGTAAATCTGGAGATAGCCATTGAGTAGCCAATGAGGCTTCCATGTGGGCATGGCTTTCTCCTGAGTGAGACTTCTGGGAAATCTCGAGATATTTCCCTTGTGGAGGAGAGAAGCCATCTCCCCAGTTGTTGGGAGTTAGTCTCAGGGACAATGAACTACAGACAAGACAAGATGGCAGTGTCCCAGGAGCAGGAGGAGCCAGAGGAGAAATCACATGGCCTTACCCTGATGGAACCAGACCTCTAAAGCTGGAGAAGCCACGTGGAGACCCCTGCCAGTGCTGAGTTGCTTCTACCACCATTGGATGCTGTTGATGGACCCTGAGCCCTGAAAGTGAGGAGCCATGGGGAGACCCCTGCCAGTGCCAGGACTCTGCACCCACTGACCTGTGACTTCGTGAGTTGGAGGGAGACGTTATAGACTGGTATCGGGCATATGGGTTAATATTGGACTTATGACTTTGAACTGGAATGGGTTGGGATGCTTTCTTAATGTCCCATTCATTTTGTATATAGACCATACCCTTATATCCATATGCGTGTCTATCAATTTGTTTCTCTAGTCTACCCAGACTGACACACTGGTCTTGCCTCTTATCTGGCTCTGGCTCAATCTCTTGCCTTGGTATTGCTTGCTCTCTGTGCTTGTTCTGATACCTCCATTTCTCCGATCTCCCTGCACACAGCTCATTTTCTCTCCCTTCTAGTCTTAAAACTTCAGGGTCATATATCTCAAGAAAGCCTATTAATCAATACTCGCATTCGTCCCCCAACTCCAGATCTATCAACGAATACTTTATTAATCCACTTCACCAAACAGTCTACAAAGTTGAAATCTTTCTACTTTGTGTTTTCTTCCATCCAAGCTTTATTTGCAAAAACAAAGGAGGAGAAAAGACTATACAAAAGACTGTTCAAAAAGACTATTAAAAACCAAAAAAAAAAAAAAAAGTACGGTTCAAAGCTTCCTCTCTCATTATTCTCAAATCACATACATGTCCATACCTAAATAAGTTGAGTCCTTTCAGCGTGCTGTTGGCACTAAGTGGAAAGTAAAGTGGAGAACTATTTCCACTATACTGCAAAAATTTTTGGAGCTCTTATTCTGTTTTTGCTTTGCTTGTTTTTCAAAGTGACCCAAAAGAATAAAATCACATCTTACCTGGCAACTCTCCTGAGATACTGTTCCTGTCTCAGAGGCTGTAACCATGAGTTTGACACCCAAGGTCATTATGGTTTATATGGTGTGTTAGTTGGGTTGACTGGAGAAACAAATTTATAGACATTCATTTGTGTATAAGAGAGGACTTTATATACAAAATAATTGTACATTAAGAAAATAATTGGATAGTAGATGCTTTGCTATTATTTAAATGTGAAATACCAAACATGAGATAGTCAGTAAATGAAGAATTCAGATATTGAACATTACTCAAGGAGTAAACATGCATATTATTTTATAAATATATATATATATATATATATATATATATGTTGTTCTAAATTCACCACAGCATGCAACACTACTCCTCACCCTGTATATGTCAGTCAACATTCTGATGCACATTTTGGGAGATATACATAGAACTCTCACATGCACTTTTTAGTGACTTTAATGGTCTGTGGTGTGAAAGTATGTCTCAATGTCTATTCTCAGTCACCATATTGAGAATAAGAGTAATGGTTAACCTTCATTGACAGATTACTGCTTATCAGACACTGTGCTAGTTCTTTTATATTTCTAAACAATTTTTGACATGTATTTTACAAAGCATACAATTCAATCATATTAATAAGAGATGTACAATCATCACCACAAGCAATTTTAGAACACATTCTTCCTTCTTGTTCTCATTGTTGTTGGTTCTCTGTTTCTCCCCAGCTTCCCTATCATACCTCCAAGGAACTGTAAGTGCAGTTACTGTCTCTATAGATTTACCTATCTTGAATTTCATATATCGAAAAATATTAAAAAACAAAACAACAAAAAACTAACAACAATAACAAAATAAAACTAAGTGGATGAAGTATACCACCTTAATTGAAAAGAAAGTAGAAAATATTAAAACCTTAATTGAAAAGAAAGTGGAAAATATTAAACACTAGAACAACTTTAAAGTGCTTTGTCTGTGAGTTCAAATGACAAGGAAATTAGATTTTAACCTAAAGGCATCTATAATCATCCACTGTTTAGCACAATCTGCATGATAACAACACTATCTACATAAGTCTACAGTCAGAGGGAATTCACCAGAGGCTTATGTATTTCCTCACCACTTTTTTTTAAACTGAAATAAATTTAGGATGGGTCAAAAGGGAGTGAACATAAGGGCCAAGTCATAAGAACTAATTGTTCTTAGACTTGGCTAGAATTAATTGCATGCCCTAAATCCACTCATGAATATATGTTAATATATGTCTCTGGCTCACCTTAGAGGCATCATTGTTATTTTATGTTATAGAACATTATCAGTCATTCCCTGAGGCATAAGGTAATTCTAATGATAGTATCATTAATTTAGCCAATGGTGTAGAATTTAAAACACTGTTAGGAAAAGGAAAATTTGAGTGTAGCCAATCTATGAACCACAATACATAAATTGTTGACTTGTGCAGAATTAACTCTTAAGTGATTGGGCACTGTTTACACAAACAATGGGAATTGGTTATAGGACAAAACTTTCAATAATATTCACCAGAGCAGAGCTATAGTTACTAGATTAGTATATGCCATAATAAAGCAAAAAGAGTATTAAAATAGTATGTATGTGGTAGTCCTGTGGTGCTAGGAGTTTTTATTCATGATCTCAATAACTCTTCACAACCACAATATATGTTCATTATTACTATCATCCCTATTTTACTGATGATTGATGAAAGCTGGGAAATGTGGAATGAGGATGTGAATATTATCTGTTTTATTCTAAATCCCTGTTTCAATGTTATCCCATATCCCATATCCATGTAGATCATTATTCAGATGTCATGAATGCCAGAAGGAGACAGAAACTGTCTATGAATTCACTACTATTGTCTGTTGTTTTTAGCAGCTCTTCTTAAGGGAACAATCAGAAAAAGTTACCAAGAACTACTTCTTTTTCTCAAAAATCAAGTAACAATAGAGAGTGAACATGAAATTTACCACCTTTATTACACTAGTCTTACTGAGTGATAATTATTTTACATTACTTTAATATATTGAAAGGAGACAGTGAATATTAACAAAAGCTATAATTGTCATATTAAAGATTTTTTTAAAGTCTTCATACAGTAACTTCTAACTAGTCCAAGATTGCTTAATACTGATTAGTCATGGCCATTAAGAAATCATTTATGATTCTTTTGTGAGTGTTCAGAGATACTAATGGGTTTTAGAATTACTTGGGAATCTTCCTGAGGTCAAAGGAAGAAAATAAAGCATGAAGTGATAATAAAATGTATGAAGTGCCTAATGGACAGGTTGTATATATATAAAATGTTTCCAGCAAAAAAAAAAAAAAAAAACCTGATTTTTTTCACTGAATACATTTAAACAAATGGAAATTTCACTGTCACAGCCTCTTGTCTTCACTCAAAAGTCAAGAAGGGTGATAGCACCATTCTCCGTATCAGATCTTCAATGATGGCCCTGGCCCAGACCTCCTTTACAGCTCCTTCCACTCCTAACAAAATCAAGACTCACTGGAAACAAGTCATTTCCAACTGATAGGGACCCTGTAGGATAGGCTAAACTTCCCCTGCAGATTGCTGAGACTAAAACTTTGTGAACAGAAAACCTCAGAGGAGCTGGTGGTTTCAAGCTGTTGACCTGGTGATGAGCAGCCCAACTTGTAACCAGGCCAATTACATAAAAAGTGCTGGGACAATAATGTCCCATTTGATAGCACGACCAGTACATAACCAATATAAATACATAGATAACTTTAGTGGTTGTCATGTCGCAAATTTTGAGAAGAGTTTTCTAGAATCCATCTAGAGGACTGACACATCTCTAGGTTTTTGCTAAATATATAAGCTGACAAAAGGAAGATAAATAAGTAGGATATCATAATATGTAGGGATATTAGAGGATAATCCAGAACAAATTTTGATGAAAGGATTAGAATTTGAATCACAACATGACAGTAATCACTTCCTCAAGGTAGACACCCTAAGAGCAATATTTTATAGAAAATAGTGTAATAATAAATAAACCATCATTTTGAAAGAATGTCATCTTGAATTATCAGTGAGGCTAAATAGGGTGCCGAGTTGTTCTCCACAGAAACAAATCCAATTCTACTCTGGATTTCCCAGGCTGCAGTGTCTTTCTAAGGTCATCATGTCGATTTGCAACATTATTGAGTGATTCAATTTTACACTAATTATTCTTGTGAGACTTAGCGTATACATAAAGTTTATATTAAGTATGCTTGACCTATTATGTACCTCTTACATACAGTTCCTGTATTTGAGGAATGTGATTGTTTGAGATAGGTTGTAATTGACGTTTTCCAAATAGAAAGTCTCGTTTTCTATATATCAGACTCCATAACTAACTACAACCTCCCCACAGTAAAGTTAAACTTGTTTCCAGGTTAATATTGAGTAGAGAGTCTTAAAAAATGAATTGAGTTTTTCTCAAGAGCCAAATAATGAAACAAAAATTCTTTTGCAGCATAGCCCACAGAATAAGCACACTGGGGATATTACATGATATATAATTGATCAAGTGTAGCCTACAAACGTTGTGGCTGTTAGAATTTATCTTTAAACCTTAAGCTTTGGACCTATTTTAATCTAAAGAATCCACATCTGCAATACATAATTTTGTGTTTTGTTTGGAAAAGAAAATCCAAACAGTCCCATAGAAGTTTTAGTACTGAGACGGGAAGAGCAACGCTACTTGCGAACTGGAAAGCAAGAGATGACAATGCTTTCAAGGGAGTAGTGGAAAGCAATATGTTAGCATTTAACTGTGATCTCACTGCATGACTCAAGAATGTTTACCTCATCATATTTTATGGCACGAACATAGGGAAACCTTTAAAAACACAAGCACAGCAATGCAAAATTGGCTACCTTGCTTTCAGGTTTCCTTGGGACCGTGTCACCGAGGCGGTTTATGTTGGCAGTTCACAGTTTAAAATCTGTGCACTTCCTCTTCCACGTGATCAACAAATATGTGAGATAAGCTCTAGAGGTGCAGGTCAACGTCCCACCTCTTTTTGTCCTGTGAGAAACACACATCCAAATTCTTATCTTTTTTTCACCTTTCCCCTCTCACTTCTCTCCCTCGATCATCTTCATTATCAAGAAGGCACCTGGTGTGAGAAAGCTGTAGAAAATGGACATGCTTTGAAGAATGTCAACCGAAAAGAATAGCTGGTGTCTGTGTGGCTGTCTTTCTAATTTTAGCATATACACTCAGTCTGTCTGGTTCTTAAAGGCATAACAAAATCATCTGTGTGCAGTTGAGAGATACCTAGAATAAAAACGAGCAATCATTCCATTCGACAGGTTATACACACATCATGCCTGCATAATGAGGGTTATTTTTACTAATATAACATAATACCTTGATCGCTACAATATTTTTTCAAGAAAAAGGAAGTCTGAAAATTCCTCTTCATCAACCCAAATGTATTGTGACTATTTATTGCAGATTCAGTTCATGTTGTTTTAGTTAGGTGTCATCAAATTGGTTCTAACAGACACTCTATGCACAGCAGAATGAAACACTGCCCACTCCCTCCTCATGTTCCTCACAATTGTCACAATCAGGCCTGAGCCTATGGTTACAGCCACTGTATCAATTGTCTCATTGAGTGTCTCTTTCTTGGATCTTCTACTTTACCAGACATGATGTCCTTTTCCAAGAATTGGTCTCCCCTGAGAGCATGTCCAAAGAACTAGGGAGAAAGTCTTGCTAGTCTCATTTCTAAAGATGATTCTACTTCTTACAAGACAGGTTTGTTCAGTTTTCTGGCAATCTGTGGGATGATCAACCATCTTCACTAACACTAAGTCAAAGGCTTAAATTATTCTCTGGTCCTCCTTAGTCATTGTCCAGCTTTCAATAGAAAACACCAAGGCTTGGGTAAAAGTCACCACAATCTTCAAGGTTTGTTTCTTCCTACTATACTTGTTTGTTTGGTTCTTCCTGGTCATATTCCAGTATATTAGTGTCCATTCAACAGTCTTTATCTGTTTTGTGACTCCGGTTGAAACTCCCTCAATATAAGCTTCACGCTTCTGTTGAAGAGGTATTTGGCAGAAGATGCTCCCAATGCCATGTACCCTCAAATGTTGCTTCCATGAGCATTGCTTGTGAGTCTAGTAAAATGAAGTCTTTGACAACTGTTATATTTTCTCCCCTTATCATGGTGTTACTTAGTGGTCCAGTTGTGAGGACTTTTGTTTTCTTCATGCTGGGGTATAACCCAAACCAAAGGCTACGGTCTTTGATCTTCACCAGGAAGGGCGTCAAGCCCTCTTTGCTCTCAACAAGCAAGACTATGTGTCTTAGAAGTTAAGCTGGGGAGGGGAGCTGGCAGAGAGGGGACAGAAGATATAAAATGCAATGGCTTACCTTTAAAAATTTTTCTAATTCAGTTGGAAAAAAATGAAACCCACTGCTCTGGAATGGATGAGGACAATGTAGAACAAAGTAGAATGACTCTTAAGGGTTTTCAAGAATGAAGTTGTATGGGGACAGTTTTTTTCCTGCTGAGTGACTGAGGGATTTGAAGCCCTGATCATACAGTTAGCAGTCCAACACTTAACCCAATGTGTCAAGAAAGTGCCTTAAACTCCAACTGTATATTTAAAATAGTATGTATATTTTAACTATATTTAAAAGAAGAAACTGCATATTGAAAATAACACATATATGTAAAAGTACATGTTTATTTGCTGGAAGGGGGGGAGAAGTTCTTTGAAAATACATATACCTTATATGAGTTCGGGGGAACTGGAGAAACAAATTCAGACACACATATGGATATAAGCATAAGGTTTATATACAAAAAGGAATGTAACATTGAGAAAGCATCCCAACCCAGTCCAATTCAAAGTCAAAAGCCTGATATTAACCCACATGCCCAATACCAGTCTATAAAGTCTCCTTTCACCTCACAAAATCACAGGTCAGTGGGTGCAGAATATCGGTGCTGGCAGGGATCTCCTTGCTTCCAGGGCTCAGGGTCCATCAACAGCATCCAGTGGTGGTAGAAGCAACTCAGCGCTGCCAGGGGTCTCCACGTGGCTTCTCAAGCTTCAGAGGTCTGGTTCCATCAGGGCAAAGTTATGTGGCTTCTCCTCTGACTCCCCCAGCTCCTCGAATGCTGCCATCTTGTCTGTAATTCATCGTCTCTGAAACTAACTCCCAACAACTGGGGAGATGGCTTCTCATCTCCACGAGGGAAATGTCATGAGATTTCCCAGAAATCTCAGGAGAAAGCCATGCCCACACGGAAGCCTCATTGGCTACTCAATGGCTATCTCCAGATTAACAAGCTAGACTCCACCCATACATCGCAACCATAAAATTAACATATCGAATACATGACCACCACATACCTTATTTAAAATAAATAAATAAACTCACTGCCATTGAGGCCATTCTAATTTGTAGCAACCCTATAGGACATAGTAATAGTGCCCCTTAGGGTTTCCAAGATGGAGCACAAAGCCCCATCCTTCTCCCTCAGGTGTGCAAGTGGTTCAGAACTGCTAACCTGGTGGTGGTTAACTGCCCAACACAAGACCCATCACGACTCCTGCTACCATGCCAGTGTGCTGGAAACACTGATTTGCTTGCTTGTGTCTTTGGGGCTAGTTAAGACTTCTCAGGAAATTCAGTCATGGAGTATAGATAGATCTTTAATAGTTTACTTATTATCTTTAATAGTTACTGGAGAACAAAGTGATCAGAGCAAAAGTCTTAAAGTGACAAAGCTATTGGAAGAAGTTTCTGGAATAGGACGCAGGAGATATCTACATTTTGTTACTTTAAAGTGTAGTGATCCTTTGGATTATTTTTCTGTCTTCTTAACTGCCTGATCAAGGCCATGTTCATCTTTCAGAGACTTTAAACATGGAAAAGATTATGATGTTGTTCACAAAATAAAAGAGGCAAAAGAAGGATAAATTCTGGTTTGTTTTTCTATTGGAATAATAAAACCCAATCGACGGGGGGTTTTATTTGACTTCCCATTTTGCTGATGAAACACTGAAAGTAAATTGGTAACGTTGTGTTGATCCTGTAGATGTGAGGAGTATGCTAGGCAAAATAAACGTGACAAGATGCAACTTTAGTTCTCGTGTTTTTAAAATAGCATTGTTTAGGTCGGCAAAGGAGCCCTGATGGTGTAGTGGTTACGCGTTGGGATGTGCTCTGCATGGTTGGCTGAAGGAAACCACCAGCACCTGCTTGAGAGAGAAACTGGGCTTTCCACTCCCTGAAACATTTACAGGCTCGAGCCCATAGGGGGCGGGCGGGGCAGGGGGTGTCATTATGGGTCAGCATTGACTCAGTGGGAGTGAGTTTGGTTTTTCAGGTTTGCAGAGCTTCTCATGCATGGGCCAGATGGTTGCTTTGGAGTGGGAGAATTCTCTGTTGTTGGGTGTTGCTGTTGAACCGGAAGAACTTCTGAAGTGTGCCTGATCTCAGACCGCTCAGAGAACAGTAGCAGTTAATACCATTAAAGATGTCTTCCTAGGGCTGAACCCGGTTGCGTAGTGGTTGTGCGCGGGACTGCGGCCCACTGGGATGAAGGTTCAATTTCCAGCAGCAGCGCCACAGGAGCAAAGGCTGGGCCTCCTACTCCCACCACCAGAGGGCAGTGATGCCCCTCCAAAAATCAAAAAACAAACAAAAAAATGTCTTCTTGGTGGCAAAATTGCCTTTGAGAAACCCTGAGTTTAAGGAAAGCATCAAAACCATTAACATAACAGGAACAAAATAATACTTTCCTCTGAAATTTTCAAAATACAACACTTTTCCCTAGTTCTTTTTGCAAACATATGCTGATGACTTGAAAGTGAAAAGACATCTGTTGCATGTGTAGTATGCGTATGTGGATAGCTAGGCAGATAAGTAATGATATGCCAATGAAAGGATTAACGCAAATCTGGAAACCTCTAGAGGCTATGCATAGCCAACAAGGAAACCTTTTCTTATCTGCACCTGTAAGGAAAATGCAAAGCAGAACACTCGAGGTTCTCTTTCTTGCGGCCAGATAAGTTTGGGATCTTGTGGCTTCCTTGAGCTTCAAAAACCAACAAAGGCAACAGAAACAGGCTCTTCTTGAGAAGGAATTTGTTTATCCTGCTTATCTGCAGCCAAAGCTAACAATTTTAATGGTTTTGAAGAGCTAAATGTTTCATGGCATTTGGGAAAGGGATAACTTGTAGATAGTGGTGTCAATCTATAAATGGGCCCATGTCTTCACAAGTCTTGACATACAGTCAAAATTAACCTGTTTAGCTCTGGACTTGAAGTGAGTAGTGGGCATACAGAACTGGGGAATGGGTATCATTTTTGTTTTTAGCCTGCTAAGATTGAGAGTAGAATTCTTAAAAAATTAATGGTAAGAAAACTCTCTCACCATGATTTCCCTTGACATTTTATCAAGAGCATTTCTGACAGCCAATATTTACCTTTTAAGTTATTTCTAAGTACCATGTTACTTTCATTTTTTTATCCCCAGCATATCAAGCATGCCTGATGAACAGTATTTTAAAAATAAATAAATTAAAAAGATATTAGAGACTAGGCAGTGAAGCAACATCTGTCAGCAACTTTGCAACACAGGGAAGCATAAAGTTAACTATGACAGAACTTTCTTGTTACTATTTTCATTTTTTGAAAGGTTTTAGCTTTGAGATGATCACATTTATAGCATTGATTTATAAAGTGCTTACATTTCTGCATTTCAGAGAGTTACTAAAACAATCTTAAGGAGTTCATATCATTAGTCCCCTCTTATAAAAATTATAACAAGGTGCTCAAAGAAGTTATATTCAAGGCCACAACTAACAGACCAAGGACCACATTTCAATTCCAGAGCTGCTCTGAGTTCGCAGTATCTCAAGTGGTATCAGTGGAGGAAAACATCTAGGTTGTTGCAATGTTTCAATTGCACATAGTCATTTAAAAAATGCATTGGTTTCAGTCACCAAACCCCACAAATTACCAGCTAACGGATTTTAAGCAAGATGTTTCAACTCTTTGAATCTGTCTTATGTGAAGAATATGAATCTGATATGAAGATTAAATGAGTGTTGCACATAGCATACTTCACAAGTCTCTCATCAATAGCAGTTATCACTATAGTTAATGCTTAATTGAGCATCCTTTATATGCAGAGGACTCAGCAAGATTCCTGGGTGCCATGGTTTGGCCTCCACAGTTAATTTGGAGATTGGTGGTTTGAGTCCACCCAGTGGTGTTATGAAAGAAAAGCCTGTGATCTGCTTTCCAGATTCCAGCTAAAAAAAGCCCTAGGAGTTAGTTCGCCGCTGTAACACTCAGCTCACCGTGAGTTGAACATAATGGGAATGAGCATTGAGTTTTGTTTTCCATAAAGGGGTCTACATTATAGTGTCTATGGGGAGCTATGAGGGAATAAAGACCATAGTAACATTAACACCAATTTTCAGAGTTTGTTGTCACTACATTTGCTAATAAACTTATACACCCTAAAACTCTAATTCCCTGTCTACCAGTTTTGGGTGGTAGCGCGAACGAGTGGGTCTATATGAGTGTAATTTCATTTTGTTATCTAAGAGAATGCTATCTAGTGAAAAATAGTTTTGTGAGAAGAATTTTTAAGTTTTATATTTGTAAAAACCAAACCAATTCGCATCAAGTTGATTCTGATTCATAGTGATCCATAGAGGCAAGGATAGTGAGACATCATCTAATATGCTGTGGGCATACTATCAGAGACAGGTCCTCATGCTGACTTACATGTACAATGCAAACTTATTTATGGGTGTGGGGTTCAAGATAGTATTTCCACACCTCCCTCATTAGTAACTAGACTACTTATTCTTAAGCATTCTTTTTTACAAACGGTGACTCAGAGTTCCTAGTTTCTGCTCCTAAAAACTGATGTTTTATAGAACTAACATCATTCAAAAATAGAAACAAACTATTTATTCAACAGTGATTTGAGTTGTCTGTGTCTCAGTTTCTTCACTAATTAGAAATTGAGTTTGATAAAATGGTTCATGGGACTAAATGAAGGTCAAAAATGTGCTAGGGGCTTGCACAAACATGAGATCATCATTTTCTTCCTTGGAAATGAATATTACTGCAAAATGTACACCATAGTTTATGTTTTTCATTTTTTATGCAAACTGGATCTGACACAGGACGATGGTGCTAACAAGGAGACCCACAATCATGGTTGCATTTTTCTGCCTGGGTGGGATGGTTTGGATGTCTATTGAAATGTCTCCTGTGTGTCTGTCTTTCACACATAAATCCATCTAAAAGTATAAACTGTGCACAAGATCAATCAATGCATTTGTCAATGCTTCGACAAATACAGTGCACAACAAGAACTTCTGTCAGAGCAGAGAAGGTGAGTGACATGCTAACCACCAGATTACTTCTTGGGTGTTCTGTTTCAATAAATGCATAGCATTTTCAGCACATCAAATCATAAGAACTTCATGGGGTGACTTGGTGGGGTTGGGGGGCGGATATTGAGCAATTTAAAATACCATACTGTCGATTCTTTCCTGAAGTCATCCAATGAGCATTGGCAGGACCACGATTTTATAGTTCTGTGAGCTATAAATAATATCAAACTGGAGCAGGATATTGTTGGTCTGTCCTTTATGTCTTTCCACAGCTCATAGATGATAAAATGAGGGAACCCAAACGCCAACTTGTAATGAAATTGGTTTCTACTATCCATCCACACTGAAATTTTTTTTAAAGATGCATCAAACAAAGATGTAAAAATGGAATTCTGTCCAAAAGAATATCCAAAACCATGCCTCTGGTTCTATCCCCACCATTCAGTCCTTTTTATATATTGCCATAACCTCTATGTTGTTAGACATGAAAAGGTATCATATATAAACAATACATGATTTCCATTGGAAACATGCATTGTGGAGTTGATGGAAGAATCATGGAATATGTCCAGGATAACATATCTGTGAGCTACTTGCTGTGTTAGTCAATACTAACACAGAAAGGAGTACCTGTACCATCACCTCCACCAGCCCCTCAGTCAAAGCCATGAGGACCAAAATTTACTGTTTAAGGTAGCTTCCTCTTTAGGCTATCTTAACTCAGTGAGGGAGGAATGGAGTGTCCATTTCCTTAATCACATGCCCTTTTCTGTATCCCAATTCATGCCATAATATGCCTGACATTTCTTTAAGAAATGAATTGTTAAGATGATGCAACAATATGACTTATTCCTGAGGCACCCCTCTTTTCTACACTAATCATCCCAATACAGAAGAGGGGAGAACCAGGGACAGTTTAGGAAAACTCCCAGAGAAACAAGCGTGGTTTTAACAATAGTGCATGGTCTTTGTAATTGGGGTAGAGCCCTAAAGCCTCATTCTGTAGTAGGTAACAGTGTACGTTACGATGTTTTATTCCTTTTCAGAAACCCTTTCTACAGCTTTCTTTCCAATTCCCTTTCCCCTGAGTGCCTTCTAGTCCATTGTCATGAACTCTTGTGTGTCACGCTGGGTTGTCTGGAGAAAGAAAATGCGTGGTGCTCATACATGTATATGAAAGAACTTTATCCAAAAACAGAGTCCCAGCCCAGTCCAACTCAGCTCCAGGGATCCGATGCTGGCCCAGACCCTTTCAGACTCATCACCATTTTCAGACTCAGACCCTTTTAGTCTGCCTTTTAGTCTTTCTTTTGCAGAGAGGCTGGTGCTTTGAACTGCTGACTTTGTAACCACTACACCACCAGGGCTCCGTGAAATATTTGCCTTTAAAAAAATTAAATTCATCATTTTATTCAGAGCTCTTACAGGTGCCATCACATTTCATAATTCCAATACTTCCAACATAATTGCGCAATTGCTATTAAAATCAGTTTCAAAACATGTTCTTTCTTCTTGAACCCTTTGTTCTCAGTGCCCCACTTTCCTCCTTCCCCTACCTTTCCCCCAGAATCTTTGTTGCCATTGTTTATATTATTAATATTCTATTATGTATATACATGTATTTAAACCTACAATTTTGTTACTTGCCCCCTCGAGTGGAGTCATGTTGTCATCATTGCTATCATTGCTCCCTCCTCCTCCCCACACCCCTGTCTTCCTGTCTCCTCCGGGAATCATTGCACCTGCAAGACCATTAGCCAGCCCTCAAGAGGGCCTTGATGGGAGGGGTGGTGGTTGGGAGGTAGGGGTGAGGATGAGGAGGGCACGCTGTGGCTTAGCATTGATGAACCCCCTAACTATCCATTGGTTCTTTAATATTTCCTTCTCTCACTATTAAAGGTTCGATTTCCCCTTGTTAATTCACCTCATTAGAGCTACGTCAGTTCAGGCATATAAGTAAAATCGTTCAAGAAAGAAACGCCAGGATGGATGATCCTAGAGGAATATTTGCTCTTCAAGTGAAGATTCCTATGATAAGCAAGAGATGACTCACTTCGGGGGAGGTGGTGCTGAGATTGCCCTCACTTCTCCCCTTCCCTCTCTGGGTTCTCCACACTAGACCTTGACTCTTCTGAGATGTCTCCAAACTCTGCTAGCCCGATGAGTAGGACAGGTATACTATCTTGTTAGACCTTGAATGACTTCCTGCAGCTGTCCTGTTCCCCCCAACTGGTTACCTTCCCAGCCTGATGAGAATGTGGTTGCTGGCTGGAGATCCAGCGCAGTGCTCTTGTCTGTCCTTAGCTGGGGATGCCGACCTAAGTCGGTTTCTGAGGATATCCTGTTGGCAGCAAGTGGACAAACTGCCTGCCCTTGCACTCCCTTCCAGCCCCAAACATCAGAATATAGCCAGTGTGACCCCAAACAAAATAATCATCATAATAATCATGTACAACATATTTATCATTTCTCTGTACGGATCCTCAAAATGACCAATAAAATACCACTTGACAAAGAGGGGGCTAGCGAAGTGAGAGGCCTTCCAAACCCAACCACATGATGCTTGAGGAGAAGCATTATAAACAGTGAGATTGATGGGTAGGAAGTTTCTGTTAGAAAGTCTGGGGCTTTCCTATGTCCAAACCATAAACTATACTTCTGTGTGCATGCTTTCATCTCTCAGACTTCTTTTAGAACCGTAATATCCTCAGTTAACTAATTAGCACAGACCCTAAAGATGAATATGATACAAAAGAAAACCTGTGTCACATGCAACACAGTGAATTATTTAATATGACTTTTCTAGGTTTTGTTACTCACGCCAAAATGACTTCAGTTTTCGTGAGGGTCTATGTCAAAGGTGGGGGAAGATAATGAGTGGATTGTATGATCCAGCTGTGAGTGACCGCTAATCATGATTGCCATTGTGCTCGACATAAAATCAGTCATCTCAGAAGTCATCTCAGTAGGAGGGGGAATTTCACTATGAGTGAGAGAAGAATCAGGAGCAGAGCATGTCTTTCATAACCTCAGATCCCTGTACACTGACTCTCCTTGATCCAGAGATAACTCTGCTACCAGAATAATGACAGAAGATTGGCCTTTGCTACCAGAGTAGTGACAGAAGATTGGCGGCAGTACCGCGAGAAATCAGAGCCTGGGACAGAGCAGTACACTTCCTAGACACAGAGCAAAGAAAGCAGAGTGTTTGGAGGGAAAAGACTGGCTGTGGTACAGTGTACCTCTGTTCTTGGAAGTGGAGGATCTAGGTCTGCTGACCCATGGAGCTGGATCTGGATTCTTTTGGATTGAAGCTTTCAACCTAGAGTGGCATACCCTTGGGCACTTACTGGTATCTCTAAAATGGTTTCATAACATTACCTGGGGGCTAGAGGCCAGGTCAGGCTGAGGGCCAGACAAAGACCTACCCGTGGGCACTGAAGTGAAGAAATCGCAGACTGAAAAATGGCATCCTGAGCATTTCTCACCTCTGTTGCACACCTGAATTATAACCTCTCCTGATAAGTCCCATTGTGAGGAATTATAAAACTCTGCACGCAGAAGAGAGAGCTGTGGGGGGTGGGAGTAGGGCAGTTAGAGTAAGAATTGATCCAAGATGTTGGAAGGCAGGGGCAGATCTGATTTTAGACTCACAGGAATCAGGGTGAGTGTTGCTAATGTGGAGTTTTATTTTCTTTCCCCATATAATTGTCTTCTCTTTACAGTAGAGTACTAGTCATGTTCTGAAGTTGTTAAGCTTCAGGCAACCAACCAGTCAGACAAAGGCCGTGGTTCTGAACCTTCTGAATGCCGTGACCCTTTAACACAGTTCCTCATGTTGTGATGACTTCCCCCACACCATAAAATTATTTTTGTTGCTACTTCAAAACTGTCATTTTCCTACTGTTATGAATCGGGTGACCCCTCTGAAAGGGTTGTTTGACCCCCAAAGGGCACAGCCCGCAGGTTGAGAACCACTAGACTAAGGGAAGAAATTAATCAACCTCTGTTACTTCCTAACTCAGACCTTTGTATCTGCTTTCCACTGCCTTGGACTCCCTACCCAAGGTTTTCTCCACTCCCCCACCCCCCAGCCCCCAGGTTTCTTCCTGTGCTGGGTTAATTCCTACTCATCCCTTAATACAGAGATGACACTGAACAAGGAAAACGTTCATCAGACTACCAGGTATATCATCTCTTTCCTTTCTAACTTGCTCTGTTCATTTGTAAATGTGTATAGTCAGATGAGGTGGACCAAATGCAGGTAGCTTTTTTCATAATAATCACCGTAAAGAGGTTGTTAACATAGAACTTTATAAAAAAAACAGTATCATCTAGTGTGACTAACACAACCTATACCATAAGGCAGTGACTTACACCAGTGCTGTGGTAAATCAATGTAAGCAAAAATCTGTAGGATACAGAGCTGTCAGCAATTGCCTAAGGAAAAAGGTGAGTGACATGTAGCCCACTCCTGTGTTGATGGGGTCGGTCACTGGGGCACCCCAGCCACTCGTGGCTCTTACATACGACTTTGAAGTAAAACTGAAATTTAAAAAATATATACTATTCAGAACATGGTGATTTCATTTGTTGATAAACACGTATATGTCTCTGAAACCATTTTTAAATTGTTGTGAGGGGCGGGATTGACCTCTTCATCTTAAAAGTTTGCTGACCCTGTGCTGGAATGTATCCCCTACGTGGGGATGACAGTGAGGGTGTCTTCGGGATCTTACAATGTGGGAAGATCGGAGTGATCATTTCTCTATGATGTCATCTCTGGGTATATGTTACGGTTAGGAGTTGTGGAGCCCCCACTCGTGGAAAACCCATGGACAAAAGAATGAAATGCTGAGCCCTGGTGGTACAGTGGTTGTGTGTGGGTCTGCGGCCCATAGGGTTGACGGTTCAAATCCAGCAGCAGCTCTCCAAGAGCAAGGCAGGGCTTCCTACTCCCACCAGGACAGTGAAGCGGGGTTGGGGTGTGTGTGTGTGTGTGTGAGAGAGAGAGAGAGAGAGAGAGAGAGAGAGAGAGAGAGAAGGAATGACACACTGCTCAGCCTCGAGCCATCCTCCTGGCTATTCGAGTCTTCTAGTAGAACAGAACATACATACAAACAAAACAAATATTTCCTTTTTTATGTATCTTACGTTTTACAATTCTCCCGTGCAGTTCATCAAAACATATACGAAGTCTTAGACTCCCACAAAGTAGAAGGTTCTGCCAGATTGATCCCTGTCTTATGTAACAAAGATGCTTTCACAATTTGGGTGTTTTGTCTACTTTCATGTCAAGAGGGTGCTGGAATGACGACAGAGGGAGCACCTGTGAGGGGTCCAGGTGAAATGCTCCCAGAGTCTCCTGTAAAGAGGATTTATTTCCCCAGCTCTGGGAGTCATCCAGAGGATGGCCCACCACCTTTTGCCCTCTCTGAGAACCATGTCTGTCAGTGAAGGAGACGATAAAGCTTATGATGAGGAGAACTCGATCCAATGCTCCAGTCCCAACCAATGCAAGGGTCCAAAGCCCACTCACCTTGTTCCAACCTATCTGTTCCTCTTGTGCCACTTCTCCAGGCTTTCTGGCATCTCCTCGAGTGGAAATGATGACAGTGGCCTAATTGGCTTATTTTTTCTCTCATTCAGGCAAGGTTCAAGATGTTTTCTGATTGATATAGCATGCTTAATTTCTTAATATTCCAATAATATACAAGGGGGCTTCAAAAGTTCATGGGGTGGGGAACCCAGTGTCTTTAATTTAATTTGTCAAAAAAGTTTTAAAGTACCCTTGTAATTTTTAATCGGAATAGTGCAGTTCCCAGAATAGTAATAGAGTACTGTCCTGGAATTTTTTAACATAAATTTAATTATAGCTTACTCCAATGCCCATTTAGTTATCACACTTCATTTCTTTGTTCAGGCATTCCCTTATTCATTTCTCTTATAAATCTTCAGAATCTACCATTCTGAGAAGGAAAGTTGCCTTCAATCAATGCATACCTGTTAATGTCTGAGCTCCAACTTTGGGCTTTTCACAAAAGCACCCCTGTAGATTGGGGGAGCTATATGAATTCCACTTAAAATGTTGCCACTTTGCCTACTAAAACTTTGATTTAAAGTAAGTTTGGCTTCTCCTCCTAATTATAAGGATTGTCAGAGTTGTACTGTCTAGCTCATTCTTTTTGCAAGAACAGAGCATTATTCCATTCATCTTACTTACTCGTCTTTGTGAGTTCACTTCCTACTTCTTTTGTAACATGGCCAGGATTAGTGCTTTTCTCCAGAAAATATTCTTAAAATCAAACTAAAATGCACTGGACATGCAGCTGTGTGGATGGAAACCAAGATACAGGAGGGGCGAAAGTGGATTTAGGTAGGTGACCATGAAAAAAGACTTTTGCTTGGGTTCAGACATAGAGAATGCAAAACAAATATGGCAGTCCTAAAAGACATCAGACAGAAACTCATAGAGCTAATATCCACTCAACATTCAAACTTCTTTTTAAAACTAGCACTTTGCAGTATTTGGTAAATGTTGATGTCATCGTCTTTATCAAACCCTCTACCATCCAATTGATGCTGACTTGCAAGGACCCCTGTAGAGTTTCTAAGACTGTAAGATGCTGCCAGATCATTTCCCCTTTCTGCCAGGAAGCAGCTGGTGAAGCAGCTCACCATCCTTGTGGTGAGCCATCCAATACTTATTCAGTCACACCACCACATTCAGTTCATTCACATGAAAAGGAAGTAATTCACATGACTCTTCGTAAAGGTAATTCTTGTCTATCTTCTCATAAGTTGTGGTTCGTTGCTATGGAGTCAACTCTGACTCATGACCACCCATTACACAACAGAATAAAACGTTGCTTCATCCTGTGTTCTCTTCACTATGACTGATGCGCTGGGGTCCTCTGTAGCCAAGTGTGATGAGTGCTTCCCAGCCTAGGGGTCTCATTTTCCACAGTGTCAGACAGCATGCTGCAGTGACTCCCATAGTGTTGCCCTTAGCTCCTTTTCAGAAGTGGGGCACCAGACCTTTCTTTGGACTCTGTCTTAGGGTGGAAGTTCTCCTGTAATTGGTCTACCCTGAGTAAACCTGGCACACAACTTGACATATCAGTGACAGAATGTCTTGCATTGTCACCACACGCAGACCACGGGATGAAAAAAAAATGGCCACAGGATGAGGTCTTACAAATGGTTTCAGGCTTGCTATGTATAAGTTTCTTAAATAGTCCATTACAATAGCACAAGCAAGTTGATAGTCTTACTATCTGACTGGAAAGTGAACCTGAGACTCCGTAGTTTGAGGTCATTCTCTCAAAGGTACCAGGAGAGGATTTGAACACAGGTGGTCTCTTCAGTATGTCTTCAGTAGGAAACCAGGAAGCGACCACATGGTTTAATACAAAGCCTGGAGCCCTGGCGATTATGTCTAGCCAAGATTAGAAGCCAGTCAGAATTTGTGGGTTTGGACTTTCAAGCTGAGCTCGGACCTTCTGGTATTTGTATTCTCTTTGTGGTGCTCAAAATATAAACTTTCTATTTGAAAGGGCAATAGAAAGTGGTCTAAAAGACTTCAAGGTTTTTGAACATCAAATAGCTCTGACCAAAGAACAGTACAATCACTGAAGTGCATCCAAAAACAAAACAAAAAACCCCAGAAGGATTTAGCAGCAATCTTATTCACAAAATACCCAGAGCTATTTGGTGGTTACGACAATTCCAAGTTAAATAGCAAGTTCTGCCTTGTATTCTTCTCCCCATTAATTGATTTCTGATTGGGTGTTCATGATCTTCCAAGGGCATGTTGGTGAACACACATTGAGGAGCCTAATCTTTCAGGAAATGAGGTTGGCAGAGTCAAACACATTTTGGCCCAGGGGTGACGTGGGGGCAGCCCTAGCTGAAAGTGCCTCCACTTACATGGACCAAATCATCAGTGGTAGCAGCAACTGTAGGCACATTTCAGCTGGAAATTTCATAATACATGATTTTTTTCCTCATAACCTTCAAAGTGTGTGGATGGACAGAATGGGCAACTAATGTGTGCCTATGACTTGGTAGTATGGGCAGCTGAGATCAAAGGAAGGGAAGTTGTACAAATTGTCCTTTTGAATCCAAGAAGCAGAGGAAGTCCAGCCACCCTGCCAAATTTCTTTTTCTTTGAGTTCTTTATTTTTCCTGATCCAGAGAATCGCTGGTTAGCAAAGCAGCAGACTGTTCAGATGATTACCAGAAAACTTGACTCAACACACAAAAAGAGGCTGGCAGACTGGACATTCCATTTTGCTGCCAGTAAAGATAACAAGCTGACATAACTTCAAGAATAGGACAAGTGAGTCCAGGTTGTAACAATTTGCAGAAGACCACTTAATTATAAGGTAATACCAGCCTGAAGAAGAAACAAAGATGGCCATGCAAGTCTTTCAGACACTGATCTATAAAATGACAATTGGACTACCTACCCCATGGCCCCTTCCCATTCTAACAATCATACTCCAATTTTATACAAGAAGCCTTAAAAAAATCTGTGCAAGAGTGGAATGACAAGATCATGGAATTTTTCCATGGACTTTTTGAAGGCTGCTCCCTGCCCCTGCATGACACCCCCCCCCTCCACCCCTCTACTAAAGTCTACAGGAATGGAATGCTTCACTTTATCTGTGGTCCATGGGTTTGGGGTAATGAATCACAGCATCAGTCAGTTATTGGAAGGTTCTTGTTAAAGCTCTGATCTTGCAGAACATTCCAGAACCCGGTGCAGAATCTGAGATAAACTGAACTTGACCGAGCTCTGACTTTAGTAAACTGCAAGAAATGAGGCAAGTCAAACAAATCCTCATCTGGAAAATGCTTTCAATCCTTTCAATTCTGACATCTGATTCTCAAATGGTCACTATTATTATATATGTGACCTGTCGTAGAATAATGACTTATATTGTCAATTTCTGGAACTAGACTAATGCTAAGTAAGTTCTAATAACCATAAGGGTCTTAGACTTATAAAATATAAATCACAATTTAGTAGCATTTTATTCAACACAGAAATCTTGTGTACTTAGAATCTAAGCGTTAAGGCCTAGGAAAAGTTATCTATCAGTCTTAAAGAAATATTGGAAGCCATATATTACTGATAAATGAAGAATCAGTTCATTGACCAAAATATTTAGTCACACTGGTTTCTTCATACTGTTAATTTAGTAGAAGAGTCAGAGTCAAAGATATTACAGGAAAGTATGAAATTAGACAACATATACAAGTGACCTCAGCAAGTCAAACTCACATCACTCCTCTCATGTATTTACCAAGTCGCATTTCAACAAACATGCCATCAATCATTGGAGGCCCAATCATGTTTCCTATGAATATAGCTGCATTTTATATGCTTTGTTTGTTTGTTTTTGTGGGCATCACTGCCCCCTGGTGAGAGTAGGAGGCCCAACCTTGCTCCTGGAGAGCTGCTGCTGGATTTGAACCATCAACCCTGTGGGCCGCAGTTCTGCACACAACCACTATGCCACCGGACTCAGCCCGAGTATAGCTGAATTTTAGCAAGGTGAAAAATAAACATAACTCAGCTATAAGCTGTAATACCAAGTATAACTTACTGTGGGCTAAGCAGACATGGTATCAGGAACACTTTAATTCTTAGATATCACACAAAACTTGTTTGCGTTTACTTAGCTCCCTTAGCTTAGCAAATTTAGGAATTCTAGTGCATTGTTTTGTATAGCAGTGCTCAGATTTGAAGGTACTGGTGAGTGTGTTTTACACCCTTCTCCTGGTACCGCCGAATGGGCTTCATGTCGTGGTGACTCCTGTGTGTCACAGTAGAACTGTACTCCATAGGCTGTTCATGACTGGTTTTCAGAAGTAGATTTTTCTTCCAAGATACATTTCTTCCAAGGTGCTTCTGAGTCAACTCAAACTCCCAACCTTTTTGTTAGGAGCTGACTATGGTAACCCTTCAAACCCAGGGACTTTGATTTAAAAACCCTCAACCTTTGAGTGAGGAAATCAATATGTCACTTACTACAGAGTTGTTCATTCAACTCCATGGCTTTCAAAAATACCTTCCTAAGATGACCAAGTTCTCATTTCCTTCATAACTAAGTGAAGAGTTCCCAAATTTGTATGTTTAAAAAATTCTCGAAAATTGAGACAACCATGGACCTTTGGGGTCACAATGATAATGCAAGTATTGAATGAGTTCCATAATCCCAATCTATTTTGTACTGTTCTCTGGGGGCACATGGGAGCAGGATGAATGTTCACATTGCATCCATCTCCTTTCTCCTTCTCAATGCCACTCATCCCCAAACTTCATAGTGCAAACACTGGATGTGGTTAACTCTCAGGTTAACTCTCATGAAGCACTGACTTGATATACCACTTCATTTAAGGGGGGGCTATTCTGAGTAAACTTAGCTTCTTCTCTATGCCCTCTAGCAGCATCCTACCCCACCAGCATTTCCAGCTCTGACTATAAGCCCTAGGCAATCTGTTAAAATGCCTGATCCCTTTTAGCGCGCTCTCCAACTTCGTTGTTTCCTGTTTTCCCCGTTGCCCACCTTGTTCCGGTTACGCCTGCCATCTCCCACGACAAGACCTTTGCAAGTGCTGTTTCCTCCTTCACATCTGTAGGGCAGTGGCCTACATCCTTTGCTACCATTAAGTTTTACTCGACATTCAACTTCTCCACAAAATCTCTTTTCTCTCCGTCTACCTAAGAATTGACCCATGCCCTCCACTTAAAAAAAGATCTCTTTAATGTTGATCACTATTTTATTTACAAGTTATTTATGTATGTATATTATTGACACTTTTCCCCAATAAGAGGGTAAAACTCATGAGGATATAGATTTATCTCACACATATCTGGAAGTTAATAAAGATAATGAACTGACACATTTATAGGAATTCAGAATTACAAAACAAAAACAACATTTACACAAACATTTGGGTTCTATTGGGGCTGGCAATACATCAGCAGTTCAAAGTCACCACACACTCCGAAGGAAAGAGGTGAGGTTTTCTACTCCCATAAAGAGTTGCAGTATCGGGCTGAGCTCCGGTGGCATAAGTGGTTGAGTGCGGGACTGCGGCCCGCAGGCTTGGCGGTTCAAATCCAGTGGCAGCTCTCAGGAGCAGCGCTGGGTAGCACCCACGACCACCAGAGGGCAGTGATGCCCCCGCCTTGCAAAAAAGAGTTACGGTGGTATCAAACCCACAAGGGCCATTCTATCCTATTTTATAGGGTGGCTGTAAGTCAGAAATGACTGCAGGGCAGGGAGTGTCAAGTAGGTGGAATAACTGTCCCTGTCTCTCCATGTGCTGAAATAGGATTGCTTCAATTCTTCTTCTCAAGACCTAGTCTACCCTAATGAATTTTCTTCTCTCACTTCTAAGTCCACATGTGTACCATTTGGATAATCGATATCAGACTCAGCTTAGTTTTCTCATCAAAAATTCAGATATCTTGATCTTGGTTCATCTGAACAAGAGAGAGAAATTTTGAAACCTATTTTTATAACGTCTCCAGGTGACTTATGCATAATAAAGGACACTCATGCATAATAGGCATATGCAATATGCTATAATAATGCATAATAAGCACCATGGGCAAATATTTTTATGGCCCATTTATTTTCTTAATGTCTTCTGTGTTGTGTGCTATGTGTTAGGAGATATACATATTCCATGCCTAATTATCAGAGATCACTGCCACGCGTTCTTCTTAAATCATGCTGGTAACAGTCGCAAAAGAGGAAGATAGAGTGAGAATAACAACAACCATGGCAATGAGATTTGTTTTAATTATGAACACTTTGTTTCCACAACGACGGATTGAAGACCAAATTGCCATTAAACTTGTTTGAATAATGGGGACGTGTGTGTGCACAGACCTATAATATATGCAAACAGTTTTATATTATATATAATGTCCAACTTATGAGTACTTTAGGAATAGTATGAAATAGTCAAGTCAGTTTCTTCTTTTATAAAAGGCTTTAGAATCTAGATAATGTTTTCAGTTAACGTTAATGAATATAATAAACCTGACATAGCTCAATCCATTCAGAAATATCAGCAATGCTTGCTTGCGTTCTCATAAACATTCATCTATACAGCCATTTCTCCAATAATTGGGCAAAGAAGGAAACTATAAATTTTCTAAAACCCTCTATGAAACCTGGATGCAAGTTGGCTTGTGACTTTTACAGTGATTGTATGGTTTTACCAGGCAAGAGGGAAATAAAACTTGTTTGTATTTTTTATTTGTTTATTTATCTAACCAGCACACACATTTTTTAAACAATTTGGGTTTGGCATCACCCACAATGCATCTGGCCAAAGACTTTTCCCCTTAATTTTTATAACCAAGGAAATTTTCAGGGAAATTTAATCCACATGTTTCTGATTCATTCCATATCCAGTAATGTTTCAGTGAAGGGCATTTGATTTTAAGACCTTTAAAACAGATTCTATTATCTCCAATTCCAAAGGTAAGTGTGTGTAAGACTTGGGAAACACAAGATGACAGTCTTGGGAATACCAACTTCCCCTCAAAACTGAAATTGGTCAAACTAGCCTAAAGGAATCAAAGGTTTTCTTCAAGGTGCTAAGAAACTGAAGTAGACATTGGACACTGAATCTTCAATGTGATCAAAGCAGAGTTAGTTTAGTAAAAGATTAATTCTATTTGCATATGAATGCCCCTATAAAGAATCAAATGCAGGCTGAGCCCTGGTGGCCTAGTGGTTGTATACGGGACTGCAGCCCATAGGGCTGACAGTTCAAATCCACAGCAGCCCTCCAGGAGCAAGGCTAGGCTTCCTACTCCCACCAGGGCAGTGATGCCACACACACAAAAAGAAAAAAGTAAAAAAGAATCAAATGCTTAATATTTATTATCATAAAATGTGAGAGAAACTTTCTTCAATTTTTGCAGAAAAGAAATATAGATCAGACACAATGCTGATCTTGAAGTCTTCCAGGTTAGCAAGGGGCATAAAAGCCAATGAAAAGCCATTGATTTTCTACCTTAAAACTTTAGGTCATTCAACAATAAAAAATACAAACAACCCAATTTTAAATTGCATAAAGTATTTGAACAAACATTTCATCAAAGAAGATATTCAAATGGCCAAAATATGCATGACCATTGCCAATTAGAGTGATGTAATTGACAGTCATGATCTATCATCCAAATCAGCAGTGATACTGATGATAAAAATATAAATAAAAGATAACAGAAAACAGCAGCAGGTCAGGTGAGACTATGGGGATATTGGACCTTTCATTCCCTGTTGGTATATTGTAAAATGATGCAAACACTGTAGAAAACAATGTGATGCTTCCTTCCAAAGTTAGAAACAGACAATGAACCACGTAGAGAAATAAGAATCATGATAAAAAGAGATGTATGCATGACCATATTCATTGGAACACTGTTCACAATAGCAAAAATAAGGGAACAACCTAAGTGCACATGAATGAATAAAGAAATTGTGGTACAGCCACCTAAATGGAATACTATGCTATTAGGGACTATTGTTTTCAATCTAACTCAAGAACAAAATCTACCATAACATCAATAGCACATCATCTCATAGTCACCACCCTAGTTAAGCCACCAGACATTAATCTAATTATGCTGTTCATATCATCTTGATCCATATGTTTGGTATTTTTATTGGTTGGGTGTCTAAATTACCATTAATTATAGGCACTCTAATGTTTAATACCTGGATCCATGTATTATACATTTCATTCAAATATAATTCTAAAGTAAAACTATTAAATTTCCTCTTCATAATGAGTCATTGCAGTTTCAAAGATAACTGCAAGAGCAACTCCTTTTTTCTAAAATCATTTTATTGAGGGCTCACACAACTCTTATTACAGTCCACAAAGCAAACTTGTACATTTGTTGCCATCATCATTATCAAAACATTTGCTTTCTACTTGAGCCCTTGGTATCAGCTCCTCATGTTTTCTCCTCCCTCCCTGCTCCCTCATGAGCCCTTGATAGTTTATAAATTGTTATTATTTTGTCATATCCTACAGTGTAATGTCTCCCTTCACCCGCTTCCCTTTTGTTTGTAGCCCAGGGAGGAGGTTATATATAGATCCTTATAATCGAGTCCCCCTTTCTACCTCACCTTCCATTCAACCTCCTGATATCGCCACTCTCACCACTGGTCCTGAAGGGATAATTTATCCTGGTTTCCCCATGTTTCCTATTCCTATCTGTACCAGTATACATCCTCTGTTCTAGCCAGATTTATAAGAATTATGATAGTGGGAGAGGAAGCATTTTAGAAATACAGGAAAGTTTCACAATTCATCATTGCTACACTGTACCTGAGTACACCGTACTCATCTCTGTCCATAACTCTTCTGTAAAGTGATGTCACTTCACCTACAGATGGGCTTTGGGTCTCCAATCTGTACTCCCCCTCATTTATAATGATCTAAATTTTAGTTCTGTGATGCCTCTTACCTGATCTCTTTGACACCTTGTGGTCACACAGGTTGGTGTGCTTCTTCCATGTAGGATTTATTGCTTTTGAGCTAGATAGCTGTTTGTTTACCTTTAAGCTATATCTTTAAGACCCCAGACACTATATCTTTTGATTATGGAGCACCATCAGCTTTCTTCACCACTATTACTTATGCACACATCTGTCTTCAGCAATTGTATCAGGAAGGTGGGCAGGCAATGACATGATTTTTTGTTCTTTGATGCCTGATAACTGATTTCTTTGACACTTTGTGGCCACACAGGCTGGTGTGCTTCTTCCATGTGGACTTTGTTCCTTTGAGTTTGATGGTCGCTTGTTTACTTTCAAGTCTTTAAGACCCCAGATGCTATATCTTTTGATAGCCAGGCACCATCACCTTTCTTCACCACTGTTGCTTACACACACTTTTATCTTCAGAGATCGTGTGAGTTAGGTGAGCATTGTGGAATGCCAATTTAATAGAACAAACTGTCCTTGCATTAAGACAGTACTTGAGTGGAGGTCAAAAGTCTATCTGCTGCCTTAATACTAACCCTATAAGTAAATACATGTAGATCTATTTCCTCATCATCATATAAAAATATATTTACCGATGTACATGCCTTTATTTAGACTTCCATAAATTCCCTTTCCCTCCTATTTCTTTCCGCTATTTCCTTTTACTTCCCTCTTGTCCCTCCAGCATGCTGAGCCTTCATTTGGGTTTCATTGGGCCTCTCATTTGCTTTACTCTTGATCAATCCCTATCAGATCTCTCACCCACCTTGCCACAGATTTTGGATCATTTTGTTGTTCCTTTGTCCCTTGGTCAACATCACTTCCTTTCCCTTACCTCCTCCTCTCCCATTTCCCCCCAGAACCATCTGTTTCATTGTTTTCTCCTCCAGACTACAATAGTAACTCTTACCAACGAGATCTCCTTCAACATGACTGTTACTTTCCCATCAAGTGGTAAAGTGTTTCTCCCACCTTCTTAAATCTAGACGGGCTTGTGACTACTTTGGCAAGTGGAAAATGGACAAAATCTTTTTGTCACAGTTTAAGAAACAGCCTGGTAATTTCTGACTTCTTGGAAGCCAGCCATTTTGTACAAATGTGACTACTGTGATGTCCATGCTGTGAGAAGCACAAATCTCTTAAAAAGTTCATCTAGGTTAAAAAACTAATTTTTTTTAAAAAGTTCATCAAGGTGCAACACCATGCAGAGAGACCGAGCAAGGAACATCAACCCACCTGACACGAGAAGGAAGAGTAGTCTTGAAAACACATCTTGAGATCTCCAATTTCTCAACTGACATGACAGGGGTAATTTGAGAAGCCACTCAGTCAAGCTGTTCCTGAGTTCTTACTGCTACAGTTCAGGATAAATGGTTGTTTGAAGCATGTGGCATGGTAGTTACAAGTTGAACTTCAATCCCCCACAGCAGTTTTGTGGGAGAAAGGTGGGGCTTCTACACCTGTGAAGAGGTAGAATTTTGAAAACTCCAGGGACAGTTCTACCTTGCCGTACAGGGTTGCTATGAATTAGCATGAGTTTAGATTTGCTGTTGTTTTTCTTTTTTGTTTTAAGGTAGTTTATTATCCAACAATAAATAACAGAAACACAATGGTGAGGGAGCTCCATACTCTCCAAAGTAACTTGTGTATATGTGGCCTCACGTGTATGTGTCCTGTTCTGTCTTCACTAGTGCATGGAAAGGGTGTTGAAGGCATAGTCAGGGTTCCCCAAAAGTTTGTAATCCAGTGAATTCAACAGTTGATTCCTACAAGAGAAAAGAAGGAAACTGGCACTGCAAAAATTAAATTACTAAAGGTAACAAATAGAATCGTCACTTCTGGAGTCAAAGGGAAAGCTGATGTTCTGACTGAAGTAGCACAGAGAGAAAGTAGGCTTCTCCTACATAAATGTCATCATGAAATAGTGATGGCCTCTCTATTGGTTCTGATGGATGGCGACCAAAATGGAGAGAGCAGTATTGTGTGTGTCTTCCAATACTACAAATCTTGAGGGGAATGTTAAGTCTTACCTTTCTGCCACAGAGAGGCCAGCATTTTCAAATTTCTGACCTTGTGTTGGGTTGGGGTTCCCATAGAGAGGGGAGAAAATAGAATCAGCAAAAGTAGTACATGAGAACAGAGAAAAAATTAAAGGAGAGAAGAGGGGAAGGGAGGAGAGGGGAGAGAAGGAAAGTGAAGGAGAGGGGAAGAAAAAGGAAAAGACACAGGGGAGAGAAGAAAGAAAAGATGGAATGATCAGGAAAGATAAAAAGAAACCAAGAATAACCATAAAGAAAATTGACTCAGCTGAAGTAGAGGACTGTTTGGAGTTGGGAACATGTATTTTGGGGGCCAAAACTGTCATTGTATTTAAGGTAGAGGATAAAACCAAATACATGTACCAATACATATATACAGTGAGTTCTAACATAAGAAATTTGAAAAAAAACCACAAAGAGGCTTGTTTGAAACCTCTAATTTGGATGCAGTTTTGATTTTACAAAGCAAAGACATAAAATAAATAAGTAAATAGATAGATACCACTTTCAGCTTCACCCAAACAACCACATGTGCGTATATCATCCTTAAGAATGCCAACTGAGCCAAATGTCACTGATTTAACCCTGGGAAACCTCCCCACCACCATGCCTTCCCCACCCCCGTACACACACACACTTGATAAAGTCATGTGATTTACTTGCCGTTGAGAATCTAAGGTAACACTCTCAAGTTTGACTCTCAAGTTTTGCCAATAACCCTACCAGGCTTGTCACTGAGCTGATGTCGACGGTTTGGGAAATCCTTTTGAATGGACCACTGGATTCCAGTGCACTGGCCTGAAGACACCTGACAGCAACAACCACGTGTGTGTTTTAGGGACTCTGTACCTCATCTGCTTGCTTCTGTGTGTGAACTATTAAGGTCCTCAAACCCTGCCTTCCTAGAAGTCCTGCCAGAATAATTCCCTGGGAAAATACTGATGTGCATCTGAAGAATCTGTCCTCCTGTCTAGGAAGATGGTGAAAAGATGATCAGATTTGAGTAAAAAGTCAAAATATACATTCTGCTACTTCTGATGAGATTTGGGGCAAGTTTGTGGCAATATTCTTTTCTGAGAATGGGAATATATTTCGTCAGAGGCACAGGCTACATCCCAGGCACTGTTTTAGGATCTTAAGTTACATAATGAGCAGAATTACCAAATATCAACACCCTTTCAAGTTTATGTAAATGTAATCAATATGAATAGTAAATGCAGAGTGACATGATCTGCCTTCTCCAGTAAAGGGATTACTGTGGCTGCTGCGCTAAAATAGGCCCAAGATACAGCAAGTCTTGGCTGCAGTTATCCAGTGGAAGATGAATGTGGTTTGGTCCCAGGTAATAAGGAGGACTTGAAAGAGGTAAAACAGAAAAAAGGGTCCTTTAAAGTTTTTTTTTAATTAAAAATTTTAAAGTATTTTGGGGCATATTTATAATATCAAACCAACAATGTTTACCAGTGAATTAAATATGAGAAGAAAGGGAAAATCAGATTTCAAAGTTCAGAATTTAAGAAGCTGGATAGACACAATTACCATCAACCTGGATGAGGAAGACTCCGTGAAAATTGTTTAAGAGTAGACGCTGGAGATTATTTTGACACTTAGAAAGTAGAATGTCTATAAGAGCACCAAGTGGAGACCTTGCGTGGGGAACTGCATGTACATATCTAGAGATTTGAATAAAGATGTCACCCTGGGACAGGTCAGAAGATTCCTATTTGTGTGATGCAATTTCTTATGCTGTACCTCCAGGGAAGAGATCGGCCTTTCAAAACAACAGTTTCTAAGGATCATAATTCCATTCTTGCTTCGAAAATATCTTGTCTTAAAACAGTCAAGGACCGTTCAATGCCATTATTCTGTACAGTTCCATTAGCTAACCAAAGTAATAGTAGGCAGGGACTAAATCCTTAAACTCTTGACTTATCTTGAGGTCACAACCGAATAAAACTTTAAAATGGAAGTTTCTTAAAAGTTGCTAGAAACAGCAAGATTCCTACTAGCCAAAGCAAATGAGATTGAGAGGAATAAGTTTGAAAGAATTTGTAATGGAAATTACAAATAATGGAAAGATCATAATTTTCACTTAGAAACCTGAAACAATAATTTCCATTGCTCCCCTGAAGAAGAGTGCACTCAATTCAATGGACAGTGTCTTCAACAACTCCCCTACAGTAGACAATGAATTTTAAAAATATATTCAGGCTGAGCCCTGGTAGCTTAGTGGTAGTTTACGGGACTGTGGCCCACAGGGCTGCCAATTCAAATCCAGCAGCAGTTCTCTAGGAGCAAAGCTGGGCTTGCTACTGCCACCAGGGCAGTGATGCCATACAAAAAAAATTATATATATATATATATGTGTGTGTGTGTGTGTGTTCAAAGATCTATGTTGTCTTTCCACGTAGGCTGAGAAAACAATGTTGAAACTTTATTCAATAAAAGCAAGGTTATGACAATGCCTAACAATAAAGTACCAGGATTAATACCTTGCAACTAATGTGTGGCTTGACCTAAGAATAAAACGTGGAATATCTTTAAAATCTCACGTCCAGTAGGTAATTTTATATAAATAGCATCACCTGGTAAGTTTTCTATATAGAAAGAAAATTGCCCTTCAAGGTGTTCAAAGGACATTTTCCAGGAGAAATATTCAGTGCAAATATTGTGTTACATTTTTAAATATACAACCAACCAGGCAGAAAATTGGAAGTCTTGGCACTGTCGGGTAAACACTAGACTACTAATCATAATATCAGCAGTTCAAACCCATAAACTGCTGCATGAGAGACAGATGAGTCTATCTGCACAAAAGATCTATAGCCCTAGAACCTGTATTTGACTTCTCTATGGGTCAAGATCAACATGATGGCAGTGAATTTTTGGCAGGCAAATGGCTACCCTTCTCTTAATGAAGGGTTGCCTCTTTGGGATGGTCAATAATTGCCTACTTCTCATAAATCAACCCTAGCTTCAACCCATAGATGGGTGAGTAATCAATCAAAGTCCTACGCCTCTAGATTTATGTAATCCATATAGCAGAGTCAAAATAATTTAGGCGTGGAATTTTTTAGAATTGAATTATCAGTCATCTTTCTAATCAAAGAAAACCAATGATAAAGATTCATTATAAGAATGATAATGATTCACTTTTTGAGGTAAGTTTTTTTATACCCTCAAGGTAAATAAACGACTTATTTTGCAGTACCAAACTACTGTATAAAATCAATTAAAAATCAGTTGACACCTTTTAGTTTAGATGACTTAAATTGTCAGTGAACTAATCTTAAGGTACCCTTTTGTCAATATTATGAATATATAACATGACAAAACAAATATGGTGTTTGTTGCTGGTGTCTGTCAATACAAAATGTAATCATCAGTAATTGCACAAAATAACCAGCACTATTGAGTGCTTACAATGTGGTAAGTTCTGTTCTATTTATTTCAAATATATGAGCATATTTATTTATGAGAACAACTTTTTCAGCTATAATCGTATATCTACCCACTTTATGTATAAGGATTCTTGGGTACTGTAAGATTGAGTCAGTAGTTTGTGCTGAGATTCCAACCACGGCAGTCAAATTCTAAAGCTCACAACTTACTCATTATTTTAGATTTCCTCTCAAGATAGAAAAAAGAATTATCTTTCAGTTCTCATTATCAAGAAACAACTACTCATCTCTCTCAAGGTATCACATTAACGTGCAGTTTCAAAGGCAGACTAGTGAAGCACAGCGCCGAAAATTATAATCTCTCTCACCTTTATGTTCTTCCTGCATTCTTCAAACCATAGTGATTTTTATTTCTCCCTCTTTCTTTCTCTTAGCAACTTCTTGACTAAAGCCCAATCTATTTATTCTTCTTTCTCAGAGGGCAAACATTTTTGATTATCAAGGAAATTTCTGTGTAACTCTATTAAGTTTTCTCTGAAGAAGGTAGCTCAAGGTGATTGGCGCCTATTCAAATTTTACACTCAGAATTCTGCAAACTATAAAAGTCACTGCCATCATGCTGTTTCTGGCTCGTAGCATCACTATAGATCAGAATAGATCTGCCCTCTGGGTTTCCACATTGACCTTGACTACTATGCAATCAGGGCCCTTTTGTTGTCAAGAAGAAAGTTCCTAGTAAGTCCAGGTAATGCTCTGAGAACATTCTGTGGTCCTTTAGTGTTTGAAGGTCCTTTCACATTTTGATTAAATGACAAAAGTCTACCTTTAAATTACACCCTATTCTTATCAATGAAGTCTTCCTATAGGGTCGCTAAAAGTCAAAATTAACTTAATGGCTTTGGGTTCTGGTATTCAGGTATGAGCAAAGAATTAATGTACTGGCTGAGCCCTGGTGGCATAGTGGTTGTGTGTAGGACTGCAGCCCACAGGGTTGATGGTTCAGGCACAGTATCAGCTCTCCAGGAGCAAGGCTGAGCTTCCTACTCCCACCAGGGCAGTGATGTCACACAAAAAATAAAAGCAAAACAAAACAAAAACAAAAATGAATTAGTGTACTTTCATTGTCATGGCCTCCAGTGAGCTATTTATCTCCATTGTGCCTTAAATGGTCATTAAGCTGCAACGTGATGGACAGGTAAAACTCCACTCCTTCAGTCTTAATAGTCTCAAATCAATGACATCTTATATAACTACCACAGACCACTCCTTGTCAACTTGACAGTGTCACACAACTCTTTAGTCATGTATAATTTTGAAACAAACAATAGTAAAATCATATCTGTGCCTAACAGGATAAAACTAAAATATATACAATTAAAAAATGTACCACCCTCATTTAAACATAGCATTCTATAAGTGAACAGAACAAAAATATTCTATACTGTGTGAACACCTACACCTTAATCCTATGAACATATACCCTCACCTAGGAAAGTTTGTAAGCTAGCCACTTCATACCTTCTGGAGACCCCTTTGGGATATACAATTTCTATACTACCCACTTACATCAACCCAGTACTCTGAGGAGACAATGTATTTTTGATGTGAAGAATCTTCATTCTAGTTGTACTTTCTGAAGTGCACATCCATAAGCAAAGCCAAATTAGGACAAGTCATCCATAAAGTTAGCAGGTATATGCACCAGTTCACAGGCTCAAAAGTTTTTCTTCATCTGTTTGGATTCTGGGCAACTCAATATGGGCCACCTCACTTTGCCTCACCAGGGTGTCCATTGGTGACCTTGCCTTTAGCCCATGGGACCCATCACAAATTCTCAACAACCCTAGACCCCTTGTTCTAGGACATGAACTTCAGACCAGTCAACCTGCTCTCATTTTTTGTAGTCTCTGTGAAGCAAATCCACAGGTGTCAGTGGCCAGACTCAACCTATCTCTTCATTGCTGTGTCCCACTTCCACTCAATTAGTGGATCCAGGTGTTCACCTCGCAAGCATTTCAGCCTTTCAATAGGCTCCCTTTAAAGTTCAATCCTAGAGAGGACAGTTTCTTTATGATCCCAAATCTTTTTTCCAGCTTTTGACACAAACCACTAGTTCAAAATTGAAAAATCCCAAGAGTTGCCCTGAGGTTTTAAAACAATCTGTCAACAGCACCGTAGGCAAGTCTCCTCGCCTTCCAATGTCCTGAGCACACAAGACACTGCGTGGGGAATATCCTTTTAGAGCCTTCTTTACAGGTTTGTCCTAACCCATTTAAATTCCAATTTAATAGTTGAAGACAAGTAGTCTTATAAATTATCTGTTTTTACTTCCCAATAATTATTTCTATCAATCATTGTATAATAACAATGATCAAAAGAGAACAATATAAACCTAGCACAGCCAGATCCTAAACTCAATTCTTAAAACAATCAAGTTCAACCTTTATCTAAACTATCCTCCTGATACAAAATATTTTCCTAGGCCTCTCTGGCTGAATTGCCTCAAGTCAGGACCAGGCCTCCAGTCAGCCATTTTGACCTTCTGTTGGCCATTTTCACTAAGCAGCTCTGAGCACTTTAAGGGACAAGTTTGTTCCCTGAGCTCAAACTAATCTCAAAATGGAATTGATCACGTTCCCCTGTGCCACTTTACACAGGAATAACCCAAACCCATAAGCCAAACAAATAATGAAAACTTGAGCTTCCCATATTCTTTCCAGAAAACCGTTCTGTGGACTGCATTGCCATATCTGACCTCTGGCTAACCCAAAAGGAACAACAATGAGGCAGTGCTCAAACAAGCATCCACTCTGCATCTTTACGGTGCATTTCTCTAGTCTCTCCAGACTGGTTCTACAGGGTGCCAGGAGTGGTATATGAACCCACGCAGACATAGGTCACCTGGACTAACACAACACACCTTTATACAAAAATTAATTCAAAATGGATGATAGGTCTAAATGTTAAAACGTAAAATAAAAGCTATAAAACTCCTGGGAGAAAAACTAAGAAAATCTTAATTTGGAGCAAAGAGGTCCTAGACATGCAGGCAAAATTATGATCTATGTAACAAAAAATGAATAAATTGACAATAATCAAATTTTTTAATTTTTGCTTTCCTAAATATATTGTTAAGAAAGTGAAAAGACAAAAATTACTTATTAATCACATATCCAGTGTGGCAGTCATGTGCTTATGTTAATTTTATGATAGAAATGTAGGATTGGAGTCTAGCCTGTTAATCTGGAGATAGCCATTGAGTAGCCAATGAGGCCTCTATGTGGACCTGGCTTTCTCCTGAGACTTCTGGGAAATCTCGCGGTATTTCCCTCATGAAGATGAGAAGCTATCTCCCCAATTGTTGGGAGTTAGTCTCAGAGACGATTAATCACAGACAAGACAAGCTGGCAGAATTCGAGAAGCTGGAGGAGCCAGAGGAGAGACCACACAGCTTTGCCCTGATGGAACCAGACCTCTGAAGCTGGGGCGGCCAGATGGAGACCTCTGCCAGCAATGAGTTGCTTCTGCTGTTGATGGACCCTGAGCCCTGGAGGCGAGGTGCCCTGCCAGCACCGGGATTCTGCACCCACTGGCCTGTGACTTCGTGAATCGCAAGAAGACGTTATAGACTGATTTTGGGCATGTTGGTTAATATCAGACTTATGACTTTGGACTGCATTGGGCTGGGTTGCTTTCTCCATGTCCCATTCCTTTTGTATATAAACCCTTTCCTTATATCGATATGTGTGTCCTTGAATTTGTTCCTCTAGTCTACCTGGACTAACACATCCAGTAAAGAAATGTTATGCAAAATATGTAAGAACTTTTAAATACAGAAAAAATAAACAATCTCACTTTAAAATGAGCAGAAGACCTGAACAAACACTTCATCGAAGAGTCTGTTTGGAAGATAAGAACATGAGAAAATGTTGACACCCTTACTCATTAGTCTCATTCTGACTCATCAGCCTAACAAAACAGAATTTCTCCCTAGGATCTCTGAGGCTAAAAATCTTCATGAAAACAGACTGCATATTTCATCAATGAAGCAATTGGTAAATTTGAACTTCTGACTTTACTGTTAGCAGCCCATCACATATCCTACTACACCATTAGGGTACCATTGGCTATTAGGAAATATTAATTAAAGCCAAAATGACTTACTGCACATCTACTAAAATGGCTACAATCAAAACAACAGAGACTATCAAGTGCAAACAAGGAACTAGAATAACTGTGACCAGTAAAGCAGCTCTGAAAGTCAGATTGAAATGCCCTAAATAGTTAAACAGATTGATTTATTTACTCTAAGTATATGAAAGTTCACATTCACACAAATACCTGTATTTTACTGTATATGGGAATTCTACTCATGATTGCTAGTAATTGGAAATAATTCAAATTAAAGCAATTTCATTCAATAGATAAGTACATTGTGGTATATCACACAACAGAATACTACTCAGTAATAGAAAGATATCAATTATTGATTCATATAACTTAGACAACTCTCAATTAGCATTATGCTGAGTTAAAAGATGTGGTCTCAAATAGTTGTATATGGCTATACAAAAAGAAAAAGAAAAAGGAAAGGAATTTTGTTTTCACTCTAGATTGCACTTAATACATCTGTGGTTCCATTTTTGGAAACATTTTTCAAACTCATCTGTGTGGATTGCTGACAGCATCTCTCTCATTTTTTTTTCTCTCTCGTGTCTTATTTAGTAAAATCGCTGTCCTTTCATGTCCATATTCATTCATGGAACCAAAAAGAAGTTGCATGGAGTGAGGCCAGGTGTGTGGGGCAAGAGACATGCTTTCTGTGTGTGTATGTGCCACAAACTCAAGCAGAGATGGCTGCATGAGCAAGTGCATTGCCATGGTAACAAAACATGTCCCCCGTCTGCCTTTTTTGTCATCCACTGTGCTCTTTTTTCAAAACCTCTAAATAGAAAGCTTGTTTAACTGTCTGTCCTGGTGGAATGAACTTCAAAGGCACTACAAGTCAACATTTTCATTCTTTAGGAAAGTTGGCATGTCCAGAATGAGGTTTGTCATCAATTGCCATGTCACCTCTTTTGAAATAAGAAAATCATTTGTGCACTTGAGTTTTTTCCCATAGTGCTGTCCTTGTAATCTATGTTAAACTTCATAACAGTTTCTGTGGCATTTTTTTCCTGAGCAGGAAACAAAATTTCTTAGTCATGCGCTGTTCTCTTAAATAAACCATCACAAAAATGAGGTTGGAGTGAAATTGTTTTTGTGAAAAAATTCACTGTGACCAGAGAGAACTTTCCGAGGTAAAGCCACTGAGTGTACTAACTCAGAGTGAGTTGTTGGATTCTTGCCCAACAGGAAAAATGCTTGCTACAAAATCTCCATCCAGAGGAGTTTTCCCCCAGTTGTTTGGGTGTATCCCATTGTATATTATATGTTTCTACGTATATGTTCTTCTCAAAGGATAAAACCATAACAATAGAAAACATGATTGTGATGGAAGGGGTAGGAAACATGACTATAGAAACTTATAGTAGAGGCAGTTCTAGGACCTGTGAATCTGTTCTGTACACTGCTATTGAAAGTGATATTGAGAATCTACACATGTTTAAATCACAGGAGTACACACACATTGTCAATTTTATTCTGTTAATTCAAAAATAAAAAGAGGGCAGAAGCAGTTGGGAAATTTTTTTGTTCACTCCCTTTATTTTCTGGTAATAGACATGAGTTTGCCAGCAACTTCCAGCCATGCTGAATTGTTCTACCAGACATGCATTAAATTGTCTAGCCGAGATGCAGCTCTTATTCACACAAGCATATTATTGAAGGTGCTCCAAGAATTACAAAATATCTTCCAAAATTTTTGCCAAAATAAAACTACCTAAAAAGAAACTGCTCAGGGAAGTATAGCCCTGTTATTCTTGGGAAGCTGAATTGCCAAACCAAACCCCATCAATTACAAGATAACATTTACATGGGATTGGACAATTTCCTTTCCTACCAAGGGAAGAGAGGATTTACCTATTTCTATATTAAATACGTCAAACAGAACGTTATTTCTGTTGGGAAACAGAGACCGCAACTTCACTTGCTCAATTAGTTTACCTCCTAATCAAAGTTAATGTTAGCATTACAAAAATTGCAAAAGAGGGTCCCTGCATAACATGCTACAACCACATAAAGAATTTATTTGGGGAGAAATGCCGAATACTTTATTTATACCTGTGGGTTGGTAAAAATATGCCTGTATATAAGAAGGGGTGTGGGTGTATGCATGCATGCATATGTAAATGTAAGCCTCTCAGTAATCCTAGGAATCATATATTGCTTCTCAGAAAAATGAAATGAAGAACAAGACTGTCTTAAAGGGAAGATAGAAGGCATCCACCCTCACTGAAGTTGGACTTTTAGAAATAGTTGATTTTAAAACGAAACATCAGTGAAAATAGACCAGAATCACAAGAAGGTCAATGAGCAAAGGACCTCATCCAGCCAGGTTCTTCCTCATCAGAAATATATTATCATTTCATTATGATGACTATGAATAGTTCCAGTGTTAAATCCTTAAGCTATTAGGAATACTCCAGTCTTCTACTTACCTCCTCTGCTTTCCTGATCCAGATGCAACAAAGATGAACACACACTTTGATGACTGGATCATCAGGCAGAAGATTCAGAAACCCCATCTCTTTGTACACCACCATGTTTCCAGATGATGGTCCCTGTGAATATGACATTTAAGCCTCCAGGCTTACCAAACTTGACAAGTATTCGCACTGCCTTTGAGTCCATGAGGACTCTTGGTGGCCCCTATGGGTGTCAGATATTGTGACTGTTTATCCAAGTAGAAAGTCTGGTCTTTCGCCCTTGGAGCTGCTAATGGTTTTGAACGGCTGACCCTGGGTTGCAGCACAATTTGTAGCCACTACACCATCAGGGCTCCATTGACAAACATTAGGACAGTTTTATGGAGCTGCCTGCAGCCATGTCACTAAAGTACATATAACCCAATGTAATACTCATGGTGACCCCCTCCCCCATGGACCACCTATCTGATCGTAAGAAGCTTTATGAAGAATTATTATGAATGCTAGTAACCCAAAAATATGAAGTTGGATAGAATAATAATAGAATAACATGAAGATCATTGTAAATTGCTTGAATGTAATATTTTTAGGTTTATAAATCCTGACATTAATTTATCGAATCTTTCTACCCTAAGTTACCACAGTATTTGTGACAGCATTCTAAATAGCAAGGCCGGAGTTATTTCCTCCCTCATTGTCCTTTTAGTTCTCCTCTCTTCTCACCAGAGGAGCCGTGGTGGCATACTGCTTCTGTCTTGGGCTGCTGATTGCAAGGACAGTAGTTCAAAGTCACCACCACTCTGCGGGAGAAGCCCGGGCCTTTCTACTCTCCTGTGAGGAGTTACAGTCTCAGACATCCACAGGAGCTGCCATACCCTGTCTAAGAGGGCCCCTGTGAGACTGCATGATTTGATGTTAGTTTGTTTGGGGGATTTTTTTTTTGTATTAGTAGTAGTATTATTTTTAAAGTTATCGATGCAAGTTTACCAATACTAATTAGCACAGCATTGTAGCTAAAACATCAGACATTTGGCAAAATCCGTGACCATAGAACTACTACGTGGCAGCAACAAAAACAGCAGGACCGGCTTGTAGGCGCACGTGGACAGAACCCGAGTGATACGAAGCTTCGTTGTAAGCCTGTACTGATGACAGCTCTGACCAGAGTGCAAGCAGGCCAACAGTAAGTCAACACAGAGCTTAAGCCCTGTCAGTACAGTGACACGTGCAAACAGAGCTGGGCGTTCAAAGTACCTACAGGAATGACTTTGTTTCAGAAATTCACAATGCTCTGCTGAGCACAACACAAAAATATCACTGTCCTTCGGGGGATCATCTCTCCCAGCTCTGTCACCTGGTGCAGTCCACACCTTCAGCCTTTGCCCACTCTGCCTCCCCACTGGGATGTCCCTGCTGCCTGGGTCATTAGAAGGAATGGATGGAAGGAAGTATTCATGTCAACACATATCACATATGTGTGGTTATGTATTCTTGGACGGAAAGCCTTCTTAGGAACAGTACAGAGATAGGTGGGCATGGACTGCAGTGCCTGGGGTCACGGCACTGACACCTGTGTCCATCTACATCTAAGAAGGCACAGGCTCTCACCGGGCCAGGGACTCCAGGACCTGCATAATTTGTTCCTTGTAAAGAAGGGAAGTCATTAGGCCCGAGCCTTGGCCCTTGAGCCTTAGCAGCACCCACGCCTGAAACAAGTGCCTTGTCCCTAACTACTCCTCCCGATGGCCCTCGCCTCCAATTTCACGGTTAAGAAATAATCCTCTGTGATGAATTCACAGAACTATGAGTTGGAATCCACTCCACAGGATCTTATGAATTAGATTTGAAAAGAAATATAGCAATTATATCTGACCAATCAACCAATAAACCCCAAATAATATCAATTCATGAAACAGAATGAACAGAAATCAGCATAAGATGGCCGCATGTCTCCTTCCTATCCGCCCCCCATTTCCACCCCGCCGCCCCAGTTCTGGTTTGAATGATCAAATGAGGAATGAAAAAATTATTTTCCTTTCAGATTGTCTCATTCTTCTCTCTGGTTCACTAAGGCAGGAAAAATGGATTGACATTTATGGAATATCCATAATGTGGAAAGTACTCTGCCAAGAGTTTTATAGGAATAAATTTCTTATTTTCCCAATAGAAAATGTACTCCAAAAGATTAAACTGCCCTTCTGAAAGCCAGAATCAGGATCCTCACCTTCATGGGTCTAACTGAACACACCCACCTACTTTCCTCCTCACAGAGGCTGCCCTTCTGTAACTAGGAATGTAATCAGTTGGTGCTGAGGATAGAAAGGTTACTGACTGAATTTGGTAAGTGAGACACATACTATATTTAAGAGTTTGTATTTTCCCAAGGCGTTTTTGACCTTTCTGCTGTTTTCTATGTCACACAGCCATGTGTTGGCATGAGATGGTCTGTGGGAATGAGACCTATATTTATTTCTCCTTCTGTTTCTTAGACAGAGATCCTGGCGATGTGCTGTGCCTTTGTGATCAGCTTCAGTTGTTTTCATTTTTGCTTGGAGCACTTTAATCGGCAGGGACAATTCTGTAAATTTTGTAAATGAAAGCAAAGTGTGCCCCCCCAAAGTAACACCACCAATATTTTATTCAGTACCCCCTGTTGAGTTAGCCTAGTACTGTCAAACCTTTGGGTTCTTAGAACCAGCTCTTGAATTCTTTCCGAAATGCAAACCATTCTGCGGGAAGACTCCAGCGTGCAGGTTTTTGTATGCACAGAAAGAGGCTGCAGCAGGCAGTCAGCTTCAGCTGAGAGGGCCTTTCCGCCAGGAAAGTCAAATGGCCCAAATCACTCACTACAGCCTCCACTACAGCCTGGGCTACTTTTCTTCACAGTTGACTGTCACCAGCCTGGAGGCTGATTGTGGCTCCGTGCCAAACACAAAAGGCATTTTTATCTTCTTGTGCTCTGTTTGAGAACACAACTCCCATGTGAATTTGGTGGTAGCCCTCAGCGCAACCCTCTCCATTCTTCCCAACCCTCCATATATACAAACTCTCCGCTTCGTGGTCCCCATGGCACTGCTGTGAATCTGGGGACACTTCAAGGGAGGGACTCAAGAATGTTTCAGCAGCCCAAACCAGGCCGCTGAGCCGCCTTAGCCCAGCTGTAGAAACAGTCTGCCATTCCCCAGGTTACTCCTGATAAATGGAAGTGAGACCTGGATCTCTGAATTGGAAAGGTGGCAGGGAGAGGGGATTCTCTCCTTGCTTTCCTTTTGCAGATTCCAACCCCCCTGGTCCCCAACTGAGGAGAGGGGGGGACTGTGGAAGGAACAAGAGACAGTGGCCAGAACGCTGGTCAGGAGACCTCAGTGCTGGTCCCAGTTCTGCCCACATGCTCTGGGGGCTTCTAAAGGGCCACTGGAATTCTCAGATGCTCAGAGCCTTCACTGTACAGCCTAAGAGCGGACAGTGGTCTCTGCCCTTCCTCTGTCTCTGGAAGAGTGGAATTCTCGGATTTTCAAATAAACTAGCCTTGACTACCTTACTATGAGGAAATGGTGCAGCTCCCTCAATTCTGCATGTGTTTATCTTCCCCTGGCCTCTTTCCCTCTCCAGGCATGTGTGAGCAACAAGCGCGGTGATTTGCTGCGTCTGCCTCCCAGAAACCATGTCTGCTATCTTGGTTTGAACTGAATGTCCCAAACACATGTATAGTAGGTCCAAATCGCTATGCCTGTGGTTACAATCTGTGTTAGTCCGGGCAGACTAGAGGAACAAATTTCATAGACACGCATATAGGTATAAGGAAAAGGTTTATATACAAGAGGAACAGGACTTTGAGCCCAGTTCAATACAAAGTCATAAGTCTGATATTAATCCCTATGCCCGAAATCAGTCTACAAAGTCTCCTTCCAACTCATGAAGTCACAGGTCAGCGGGTGCAGAATTCTGGCGCTGGCAGGGGTCTCCCCATGGCTCCTCGCTTCCAGGGCTCAGGGTCCATCAACAGCATGCTGCTCCAGCTTCAGAGGTCTGGCTCTATCAGGGCAAAGCCATGTGGTCTCTCTGCCGGCTCCTCCGGCTTCTCGGACGCTGCCATCTTGTCTTTTTCGTGACTCATCGCCTCTGAGACTAACTCCCAACAACTGGGGAAGATAGCTTCTCATCTTCACGAGGGAAATATTCTGAGATTTCCCAGAAGTCTCAGGAGAAAGTCATGCCCACTTAGATGCCTCATTGGCTGCTCAATGACTATCTCCAGATTAACAGGCTGGACTTCACCCCTACATTTCAATCATAAAATTAACATAAGCACATGACTGCCACATAATCCCATGGGCAGTGAACTTCCCTTGTTCTATTCATTAGAGAGTAGTAAGACATGCCTTTCATCAATCTCTTCTGAGATTGAAAAAAGATTGAAGAAAGGAGGGGGTAAGTAGAGATGGGGGAAAGAAGGCGTCCTACCACATGAAGATCGCCAATAAGCCACAGAATAAGGATCTTTCTTCAGAACTGGCAGAATGCATTCCCTTAGAGCCTCCTAAACTGTGAGAAAGCATGTCTCAGTTTGTTTAAGTCAACCACTTGTTTCTGTTCCCACCACCCCAGACGGGAGGAGGTGTCACAAAGTGGGGCTGCTAGGGTTCCTGTTTCTACGTGCCCAGGTTCATTCCAAACAAAATGTGCTTAAAGAAGACTCTGTGATCAGGAAATTATGGTTTATGACAAGTTCTCCTACTAAACCCTTAGTCTCATTAAAGTGCTTTTAAAAAGGTGGCTTTCAAGGGGCTATGGTAGGCCAGTTAAATTCAAGGCAAGAAGTCAACCGAGACAGTTAGGTTTGGTTATAGGAGCTTCTTAAAGGACACAGGATGACCACAGGAACTTATAAGGAAGAAACTTTAAGAAAATAAGAAAGTGTATTGGTGAGAGAAAGGCCAGGAAAGTTGTGCCAAGGAATATTTCCCACCAGCATATGCACTTGCTTATTCTTCCAGGGTGCTTAGGACCACCCAATAGGAAGCCTTACCTGCCCACCCTTCTGCACTGATCTTTCCCTACAGATGTCTCTCCACTCCCCCAATTCAAAGAGAAATGAAAGGTACACAATTTAATCTCTTGAGAGTGCCAAAACAGCCATTTTGACGTGGCACAAATCAGCCAGTGCTGCATTCTTTGGGAAAGGTGGAAACCCTGTCTTCAGAAATGTGTAGACCTATATATGGGTTATGTCCCCACATTAGCAGGTTCACACTTTGAGGCTTTCACTTAATAAAGAGTTCTATGACTCTGTAGCAATACTTTTTTACTCATCCGGGTAACTGTCATATCTGCCTTATCCCCTTCTGCAGTCCCTAAAATCAGCCACAAAATCTAGTTGTTACTCAAGGCCATAAGAAAGTAAATGGACTCTGTTGAGTGTTGCTGGGAAGTTACCATAGACTTGGAAGCACCTTTCGTTGCCTTTCAAGGCTTCTCCCAAGTGCACCCATTTACCCCTGTTGGTTCACTTTTGATTCCTCACAAGCCACTCTCTTCCATCCAACCCAAAGTGTTGTTCATCTTGTCTTCTGTTTCCTCACCTGAGGCATCTCCATTGGGGGTGGGGAGATGGAGAGCCAGTGAGAAAGAGAAAACCCACTTTTCCTAATAAGTTAAGGTGTTAGCTAAAATGCACATTTTTTTTTATTGTTGTGTCACTTGTGTAGTCACTTAAATGATGACTTCTGCATTCTCTGCTTAGGGCTACCTTAGACTACCTATCTCATTAATTAGTTAATCCGAAAGCTAACTGAAAGAATGCAAATTATGAAGGAACACACAGGCCAAAGAAGGGAAAATAATGGATCAATAAGTTTGATGACTCACTAAATCCGTTCAAGTGTGATTGCCACTGCAGAGGCTTCTGATGAGTAAACTATGACAGCATACCAGATTCCTCAAATTAAACATACTTCTCCATAATTAAGTATCACAGCTCCATTGTTCCGATAACAAAATCGAAATATTTTCCACCATCATAATATCCTTAGCAGATAATGTCACTGGAATAGAATGATGTTACCACATGATAGCAGGCTCTCCAGGCCAAAGTCAAGTTATACTGTTTATTTTCAAAGCGGATCATTACATTGACTTTTCTTCCATTACCAAGTGATTGATGCAGCTCTAAAGGTGACCAACAAAAATTTTACCACCACCACTACCCCCCAAAATGATCTAACAGCAGGGCTATGTGCTGAATGATTCAAATACCAAGGGACATGCCACGTTTGGCAGCTTAGAATTCGTTTAAAAATTAACCATTATGAAACCTTTAGCAGCATTTTGATCTGCAAAACTGAGAGCAGCTGGCTATCAGAGACCCCAAAGTGCCTGAAAACACAAGAGCTTATTTTAACTTGTCCACTTCTTGGGAACTATGGCATTCTGGAATAGAGCACCTGCCCATAGAAGAAGCCAGTATGCAGCTCACAGAGCTGAAGCTGGTCCATCTCCCCTGGCATCCTGAAGAAAGAAGCACATGGCACTGCCAGCCTCAAGCCCCTTCTCATAAATAAGCTGTCACCACAAGCCAAAGAGAAACACAACTTGGGATCCATGTTAGACACTGTCTTTCTCTAGAGGAGATTAAGAGAGATTCTATATTAAGAGAGATTTATTTCAGGGAAGTAATTGGTAGAGTTGTAGAGGCTGGGGAGTCGGAAGTCATCTTCCAACCCAGAATTGCACGTCATGTGCCAGGTTTTGGCTCCTGGGGCTTAAGGAGCCAATCAGTCCTGGAATCTCTACATCAGGCTTCAGGGTGCTGTGTACATCCCAGGAACTAAAGGTCATTTTATGGTGTGTTTGATTGAGAACAAGAGGAGATGAGCTCTGTGGGAACATCCATATGTAAGGGAGCTTCAAAGTGTTTGTGGAAGAATAATGTGATGTTTGCATGAATGTTTGAAGTTTACTCATATATAGTGGCTGCAAGCCACACCGCTCAGGAATTCTCCTTTTATCTGATTGGTGGCTTACATTTGGATCACAAAATGCAAGAGGACTGCATAGTATCTGCCAACCCATTGACAACCAAGGTCTAGCCAAGTTGATACATAACCTTAAGCATCCTTTCCAGATCACACTCAGTTGGTGATAAGACTTACAATGTATACCTCTCTTTAAGAATCATATCACCTATATTTTTCAGATGGAACATGCTTGGTAAGACCATGCTTTTTTCTCTCTCCTTCTGAGGAAAACAAAGGGACATGGGCTGTATTTCACAACTTGAAATGCTAGGTGATTTACCTTGGAATGGGTGGTATTAAAATTGCATGTGGTATTAGAAACAAATGCCAAGATCTTTTTTCTTTCTTTTAAAAAGTAATTTTATTGGGAGCTCCTATAGATCTTATAGCACCCCATATATCAATTGTAAGAAGAATATTTGTATATATGTTGCCATCATCATTTTCTAACCATTTATTTTCTATTGAGCTCCTCTTTTTTCCCCTCCTTCCTTCTCATACTCTCAAGACCTCTAGATAAATTATAAATTAATATTTTTTCATATCTTACACTGGCCTCTGTCTCCCGTGACCCACATTTCTGTTGTTCATCCTCCTCTTTGGGGGTTCCCCCTTCCTCCCCTCTTCTCTTTACCCTCCCCTTCCTTCCTGGTATTGCTACTCCCATTTCAGTTCCTGAGAGGTTTATCTGACCTGGTTTCTGTGTGTTGGGAAATCTCTTATCTGTACCTGTGTAGACGCTCCAGTCTAGCCAGACTGAAAGGTAAGATTGTGTTTGTGACAGTGGAGGGTGAGGAAGCATCAAAGAACTAGAGAAATATTGAGTGTTTCATCGGTGCTATACTGCACTTGGTTGAGTCATCCTTTCTGGTGACCCTTCTGTTCGGGGACATCCAATTGCCTACAGATGGGTTTGGGGTCTCTTCTCTGACACACACACACACACACACACACACACACTCCTTCATTCTCAACCATATATTTTGTTGTTGTTGCTATTTTGGGTCTTCTGGTGCTTGTTGGCTGATTCTCTTAGACACCTCATGATTGCACAGGCTGGTGTGCTTTTTCCATGTGAGCTTGTTGTTTCTCTGCTATATGGCCACTTGTTTAAGCCTTTAAAATCCCACATGCTGTATCTTTTGATAGCAGAACCCCCCTTTTTGTCTTCGGTGACAATGGTGGGAAGATGAGCCTCACAGAATGCTAGGTTGTTTGAAAAAAAAGTGTCTGTGTTGAGGGAAGGCTTGATCAGAGGCCCAAAATCCATCCACATCCTAAATGCATTGCCATATAAATATATGTATATGAGCCAATACCTCTAGTTTTATGAGTTAGTGTATTTATGTAAGTAGAGACCTATGTTTACACCTCTATCCATAGCTTTGCTTCCTAGATCTTTCCTCTATTTCCTTTTACCTTCCTCCTACCCCACCATCACGCTTGCCCTTCTTCTGCCTCTTATCGGTGAGATTGCTGTTGCTTCACCACCAGGATCTCTACATTCTTTCAGTTCTTGCTTTTAATTCCCTAGTTGTTCCCCTGTCTATGGTGTTGTTTTCTCACCTCTCCTTCTATCCCCCTCCCCCAAATCTTTATTCTTTTCATCTTAACAAATGTTTATGAATACTGAACTGGGCTAGGGGCAGCTAGAAGTACAAAAAGAAAAGCAAGCAAACAAACAATACAATAGTCTACCATATCCAAATTGTGCTGCCCACCCATTGCTATTTATTTCCCCTGTATGAAGCCATTTGGGCTGGAAGCACTCCAGTATAGAGGATGTGGCATGGTCAGCCCTCGCTGCTTGCACGACATGTGTGCCATGAACAGTATTTTTTGGTGATGAAGTTGATTGGTGCTGAATGCAACTTGTGTATGGATTCTGAAGAATTATACACGTGTTAGGAATACCTGAGACTCCAAGGGCCTCAATAGCACATGAAAGATAATGATAATAATAAAAACAAGATGGACTTTCTTAACTGGACAATTTAGCAAGCTAACATTAACTGATCATTTGCAAATATAGTATCCACAGTGTCTGGTGGGAAATACTAGTTTAAAAAAATCATTTTAAATGACAGCTTGCTTGTGAGAGAAATCACAGTAAACCAGAGCCCCCCAAATATATTCCAGGAGAGCATTTCTTAATTTCATGTGTAACCTGAGGGAAGGTTGTGTTGCTCAGTATACAGTTAACCTATAACTTTTCAGCCCTGTCTGAAAAAAACGCTATCAGAGGAATGCCCATATCTCGTCCCATCACTGCTGGTCTGCTCACCTCCTTGAATGAGTTTGGGCAATCCTTTCACGAAGGGACAGTTATCTCTTTTTACTTCTCACTCAATCAAGAAATGGTTAATGAGTATCTACAATCAAGGGATGTGTGGGTAGACAGTAAGAAGGTGAGTTGGAAAATGGAGAGGTACTCTGACCCACTCTCACATAAAATTGATTCTGGCTCATAGCGACCCCATGGGATAGGGGAGAACTTCCCCTCTGGGTTCTGAGACTTTAAATCTGTACTGAAATTGACAGCCTCATTTTTCTCCTGAGAAGTGGCTGGTGGATTTGAATAGTTGGTCTTGTAGTTAGTGGTTTAGTACATAGACCACTACCCTATTGGTGTGGGGCGGGGGGTGGGGGGGTGGGCGGGTAGGGGGCGCTTGGCATGTTCCTTGGTTTCTCAGGAACTCAGATCCTCACCAGGAGCAGGCAAAGCAGTCTCTCTTGCTTGACTTAGAGTTTGGGCAGACTTTCTCAGGATCCAGGCAGGCACATACAAGGAAAGTCATGTCATACATCTTGCATTCCATGTAAGATCCAAATAGACCCTTCTGGTTATGATATGAATTTACTTTAAATTACATAGTGCCTCTGAAGTACTAGTAAATAATAGGCTTCACAGATATTGGAGATGAGGAAACCTCTTTAGATCATGCAATCATCTCCTCTAAATTAATAAATCATTTTATTGGAGACTCTTACAAGTCTTCTAACAACCCATACATCAATTGTATTAAACACATTTGTACATATGTTTCCATCATCATTTTAAAAACATCTTCCTTCTGCTTAAGCCCTTGTTATCAGCTCCTCCTTTTCCCCTTTCACCCTCATGAACCTTTGATAAATTATAAATTATTATTTTCATAGCTTATACAGTCCACTTATCTTTCACCCCAGCCTCTGTTATTCATCCCTAGTTGGTGTGTGTGTGTGTGGGGGGGGGGGATTTATACATCAATCCTACTGTCAGTTCACCTTTTGTCTCACTTCTCCCCTGACCTTCCACTTCCCCTCATAGTATCATTAAACCCATTACTGTTCCTGAGGGGTTTACTTTTTCTGGATTCCATGTGTTGGGAGCTCTTATCTATACCAGAGTACATGCTCTGGTCCAACTGGATTTTTAAGGTATAACGGGGGAGGTGGGGAGGAATCATCATTAAAAAACTAGAGAAATGTTGTGGGTTCTGCCTGTGTTATACTGCACCCTGGCTGACTCATTCCTTCTTTGTGACCCTTTTGTGAGGGAATGTCCAATTGTCAACATATGGGCTTTGAGTCTCCACTCAGAGCTCAATGGTTTAAGTGGTGATATGTATTTGTTTGGGGTCTTCTCATGCCTGATAGACATGTGAATCATAGAGGCTGGTGTGCTTCTTCCATATGGGCTTTGTTGCTTCCTGCTAGATGGCTGCTTGTTTACCTTTAAGCCTTTAAGCTTCCAGACACTATATCATAATACCCCCTCACTACCCACAGCACTATGGAGGACAGCATTGGCTATATTGCAGGAATTGTGCCCAGACTGACTCCCCCATCCCTACCCCCAACCAGCAAAACAGGAAGGGGCTGCAATGGAGCAGCAAGGGGAGCAAAGCAATGAAGTCCCAGAGGAATCCTGAAAATAGACTTCGGAATCACTGAGCTGGGCTTGGCACTTCACCAGACTGATTGAAAAACGTTATTAAGTGTCACCAAACAGACTTGGAACTATTTATTTGTGCTATTTTGCTTGCTAGGGTTTTTTTTGGGGGGGGGGGGGTTGTTTTGTTTTTGGTTTTTTCTCATGTCTATCAATATAAGGTAGGGAAATATCAATAATTCTGAGGAGAAAGTAATGTGGCTGATGGGGGACATGGGAGAGGATGAGATGAAAGAAAGGAAATGTGCAGCCAATAAATCCAGGGATGGGGGAACAACAAGAGATCTAAACTTGATGGTGAGGGGACATTGAATGTCTGTTAGGGGTTGATCAAATGCAATATAGTTAAGAGAAAGTACTAAAAGCCAAATGAAGGTTGACTGTGATAGTGGGAGAGAAGAAAGGTCAAGATAAATAGAGGAAAGAATTAGGAGGCAAGAGATATTTATAAAGGTATAAATTCAGGCATGCACCTATGTAAATATATTAATATATAATGATAAGGATATAGATCTATATATGTATATTTAAATGTTACTATTAAGTGTGCAGATGGGCCCTGGGCCTCTATCCAAGTACTTCCTCAACTCAAGAACACCTTGTTCTAATAACCTCGCATTCTGTGATGCTCACCTTCCTGACACAATTGCTGAAAACAACATGGTTATATAAACAAATATAGCAAAGAAAGCTAGTGGTGCCTGGCTATCCTCTTCTTTTTTAATTCCTTCTTTCATCTTGTGTTGACATTATTTCTCCAGTATCTTATGATTCTTAGAATTTGGTCATGAAGAAACTAAAACTGTTTTGGAAGCACTTACTTAATCAAGTTATTAAGGCACAGATAAATATATGTCCTTCACTTAGCCTTTAATGATTGCTGTGCTTTAGATTTTATTTCTACATATTTTATTAAACCCTGCAAGGAGAGAGGGCTGATTTTATTTTGTTTTAATAAGTAATGTGCTCTTAATGACCATTTCTGACCCATTTACATCTTCTAAGTATCTGAACAGCATTAATTAATTTGGTTAATTTTAAATCACTGAGACTGGGAAACAGGTATCAGAAGATTCACAGCAGACAGTAAACAACCAAACAAAAGTGCATTGGTGAGAATAGAGGGGGGTGGAGTGGACACCCAAAGTGCATCTATGGACAATGGAACGTCCCCCCACAGAGGAGTCACAGGGAGGGGGTAAGTCAATCAGAGTGCAGTTGGACACTAATGGGTCACACAATATATCTCTGTTTCCTGGAGGCCTCCTCAGTCTCCACACACACACAGACACACACTCAATGCAGTCTCCCAATCTAGACTAGATGGGATCATGTATATAGGTATAGGCAATATATAAAACTCACAACATATGATGGAGCCCAGGAATGGGAATAGAGATAAGGAAAGGCAGGGAGGAAGGTGAGCACAAATCACAATAAATGGCACATAACCACACACCCCTACTCTGGGGAAGAACAACAGAAACCAGAGAAGAAGGGAGACAGCGGTCGGAGTAAGATCTGAAAATAATTAACAATCTATCAGGATACTATGAGGGTTGGGGTAGTGGAGGGAGAGAAAATAGAGAAGCTGGTCTCAAGGGCTTAATGGAAAGTAAATGTCTGTATGAATATGTCAGATACAATTGATGTGTGTTATGTAACGAGTTGTAAGAGCCACCAATAAAATGGAAAAAAGGAAAAAGAGGAGCTGATAATAAGGGCTCCAATTGAAAGTAAATGTTCCTAAAATAATGATGGCAACATATGTGCAAATATGCTTGATACAATTGATGCATGGATTGCTATAAACGCTCTAAGAGCTGTAAAATTATATTTTAAAAATTGAATATAGTTAAAGCAGAGTGATTAATCACAAAACAGTATGTAATTATATGCTGTGAAATATTTATTTCTAATGAAAAATGGATGAAATTTTGTCATGAAAAATAAATAAATAAGTAAATAAAGCCCTGAGAAAATACACCTTCATTAGTCCAAAGACCCATCTACATATATACCAGGAAAGCACCAGCTTACTGCTCTACCTGCAAAGTAAGTCCTCTGGATTTGAAGGGATGGCTGCCATTGTCTTTGGGATGATTTCTCAGGAGCGACAATTTTTTGAGTCTGAACTGTAGATAGATGATAGAGAGTGTGTTAGTTTGGGTAGACTTGAGAAACAACCTCATAGACACACATACGGATATAAGGAAAAGGTTTATATGCAAGAGGAATGTGACATTGAGAAAGCATCCCAACCCAGTCCAGTTCAAAGTCATAAGTCCGAATATTAACCCATATGCCCGATATCAGTCTATAAACTCTCCCTCCAACTCACGAAGTCATAGGCCAGTGGGTGCAGAGTCCCAGCACTGGCAGGGGTTTTCCCCATGGCTCCTTGCTTCCAGAGCTCAGGGTCCATCAACAGCATCCAATGGTGGTAGGAGCAACTCAATGCTGGCAGGGATCTCCACGGGGCTTCTCCAGCTTCAGAAGTCTGGTTCCATCAGGGAAAGGCTGTGTGGCTTCTCCTCCAGCTCCTCAATTTCCTCTGACACTGACTAACTCCCAACAACTGGGGAGAGAGCTTCTCATCTCCACGAAGGAAATATCGCGAGATTTCCCAGAAGTCTCAGGAGAAAGCCATGCCCGCACGGAGGCTTCCAGATTAACTCAATGGCTATCTCCAGATTAACAGGCTAGTCTCCACCCCTACACTCAATCATGAAGTTAACATAAGCACATGACCGCCACAGAGAGATAAGAAGAGCATGACATATGCAACTCAGACTAGGATTCAAGCTGTTGGTTGGACAGTGAGCATTTTTCTCACTCTTTTGACTTCTTGTAAAACTGTGTTAGTAACTGCACTTACTCATACGTTTCCTTGACAGAATTAGGTGGATTAAAATGAAGTGCTTAGAGCAATATCAGGCACTGTTTACCTCCTCAGTAAATGATAACTAAATTAATGAAATGGAGATAACCGTTCCTCAAATGTGTTTGCCTGTACTGTATGCATTTATGAAATATACATTATTTGACCAACACCATTAAATATAACAAAACTGCAGAGTAACTCATAAAGTGCATTCTTGGTAAATAAATTTTACAAAACCACAGTCACTGCCTTCGAGTCTGACTAACGGCGACGCTATAGAACAGAGTAGGGCATTCACTGTCGCTTCCCAAGTCTATGGCCCTTGCTGGGAGTAGAAAGCTTCATTTTCTCCCACAAAGCGGCTAGTGGTGTTGAACTGCTAACCTTGGAGTTAGTCGCCCAATATGTCGCCCACAATGCTACTGGGACTTCTAGACAGGAAAGCAGAAAATCTGGTGGAATGTTGGGATTTATTAATTCTACTTCAACTTATTTTTGTTATACTAATTTGCTGTTGTACCTATATATTTGTGGTTTCAGAATTTCTAAAATGACCCCTTAGCCATGCCACATTCTAATTTCTGAAGCCTGTGAATATGCACTGACACTCCAGTGATGTTGCTATGTTATATGACACAATTGACTTCAGATAGAGAAATGAGTTAGGTGGTGTGAGTCCTTAAAAACAGAGGGTTTCTGGCTGGTAGAAGAGGAAGCCCAGGTGGGATTTGGTATCCATCCAGGAGATAGCTGACTTTTGTTAAGAACTAGCAAGGAAGCAAGGACACCAGTCCTTCCATTACAAGAACTGAATTCTGCCAATAATCTGAATGAGGCTGAATGTAGATTTCTCTCCTCTCCTCTCCTCTCCCACCCCACCCCCCACCTCCCACCCTCCTGTGCCCCAGGCTGCAGATAAGAACCTAGCTCAGAAAACACTTTGATTTCAACCTGGGGAAGCTGAACTGAGCCTGTCCTGATCCCCCACCTACAGAGTGCAATGTAATGAACTTGTGCTGCTTGAAACCACTGCATTTGTGATCATCAGTAGAAACATCAGTAGAAAACAAGACAATGTCTTTTCATAGTTTTATTGGCACTTGTTCCACATACCATATAATTCAATAGCTCAGTCATCAAGAAGAATTATATAATCATAAAATATGCCAATTTATAACATTTTCTTCTTCCTTGACTCATTGTTATGAGTGTAATTATTTTTTAATTGTGGAAAAATATACACAATAAAGCATTCTTCAATTCAAAACTTCCACATGTATAATTCAGTGCCATTAATTTTACTCTTTGGTTGTGTAACCATTATTGATGTCTTTTTTTCTGAATGATTCCACTGCTATCAAAATACACTCAAAGTCCTCTCACCAAATCTCTTCCTCCTTCACTCATGGTAACTATTGGGTCAACTTTGGTTTCTTTCTTTGTTTTTGGTAGTTTTCTTGATATAAAATTCACATAAAAGTGACTGATAGTTAAGTCACTTTTAAAAAGTTTTGTGTATGCTTCTTCACAATCAATTTTAGTGCTACCTATATCCCTCCTGCATTTGTTATTTGTTCATCAATTCTCCTCACCCTCTGGACACAGGTGACGGACTCATATTATTGCAAACTTGATTATCGTGGATAGAACCAGGTTACTTGGTCAGTTCACCTCCTGCTTAACCCAACCTGAATTTGCTCTAAGCTTAAATATTTCTAGTTTGTTCCACTACAGAAATTTTTTCTCTTGTTTTTTTCATAATATTGTTGGTGGCCTTTGCTTTCTTATTCTCTCATTTTATCTTCATATTATTATTTTTTTCTTTGTGCTTCATTTTGCTTTGGATTTCTATTCTTTCTGTTAGGTTTCCTAGTTTGTAAAGCACAGAAGGAATGGATGCATAGGGACAGATAAAGTCTTGATGTTTAAAGAAGAAAGAGAAAAACAAATAGGTTCAGCTTTGATTAAAGCATTCACTTTTACTCCATGCAAGAAGTTCAGTTCTTGGAAAAGAAGGAATGTAGGTTCTAGATTTTAATTAACTTATCAAATGATTGCCGTGTCAATGGATGAATCCTGACTTTTTGATGTGAGAGCTTCAAAGAGAAATAAGGTAATGAGATGGTAGCTGACCTTTGGTTATAGTGTGTTCTGCCACAGTTTTACATTGGTCATATCAGGAGGAAGAAAAGAACGGGGGGTAGGGGAGTGGGGGAATGGAAAGCATACCAACACTTTGAAAGGATTATATTTGGGAATCCTTCATTAAAAAAATTAAATCAAGATGAGAATCTTTCTTTGATTCAGTTTCGACATATTTTCACACACACATACACATGGCCCCCTACATATTTTTCTACTCATTCTGTGTTTGAATTTTTAGCCTGATATGATGTATTTTACTTAGGTATCAACTTAGAATGTAATTTCCACTGCAAAGTTCAATCTACGAGATTGGCTTTCCCCAATGCTTTCTGTGTAGCTGAATTCCAATTTGGAATAATTATTATCACATAGACTATGTTTAATAAATATGAGACTGCATGAATTAATGTTGGCACATCACCATCACTTTTTTCTACTTCTATGGTATGCAAGGTTTGTAATCAAAGCAACCTAAGATATAAGTTGTTAGCACTATGAAGACTATAAATATAAATTATATTAACAAATGTGAAGTACAAGTTTTTCTGAAGAACTCTGTCTCTTTGACCAGGGACTTTATTATCTTTTGCATAAGAGCGTGAAGCAAATTAATCCTTAAGGTCTCTTTTTAGCTCTAGGATATATTGATTCTAGGTTTCATTTAAAGCAATAAAGTGAAAATAGAATAAGAAAAAGACGAATACCTAAGAGGGTTTGTTTAGAATGGAAGTGTGGCTTCCAAATGTATTGTGGGATAGATAAGACTAATGGTGGGGACAGTGTAAGTAAGGGCAAGTGGAGAGGAAGTGACCTGGCTGTCTGTACAAGTCAGGCTAGGATGGAGCAGCTAGACAGTGAGAGAGCACAAAAGGATGTTTCCCAAGGCCTGTGTGCTAGCTCTCTGTGTGGGTTTCAGCATGAAAGCCACATGGCATACAATATTGTTTGCCCACTACTAGAAAGCTGTGGGGAAAGGAGTCCTAACCTTGATAATTGCATGAAGAAGGGGATCTAGTGAGGAACAAGGTTTCTGTTGTTATCCTGACATGGCCACCAATCACTGATGACACTCAGTGTGAGTGCTAAACTCTGGATTTTAATGTTCCTTTTAGTTCTCAACAAGGGATGTAGAAGATGAGCTCATGGAGTAGTGCAGAAATAGTCTGCTGTGTGCCTGGAGAATTCTAAGTGGCCCTCTTCAAAACTTTTAGGGCACGGTCCATCTAGTCAAGTACATTCCCTCTGCCTTGCCTCTGCTCACCACCATGAAGGAAAGAATGTTTTTCTGAATATTTATTTTGTTTACTTGGACTTTCACAAGCCCCTAATCTCAAACTGATATACAGTCAAAACATAGAAATTTGAGGGTTATTTTTTTTAGGAGAAAATTTAACTTTCTCAGTAAGCACATACTTTTGCAACATTCAAAATGACTTTATGTAAATATTTGGCTTCATTTTCTCCATTCCTTTTCTTTTAAAACAACTGACACCATAGCATCAGAGAAGCTTTATAAAATTTTAAAAAACCTAATTTTGAAAATAATCCAATCAAGCCATACCTATTCTTTTTGCTTGTATAGGCACCCACAATCCCAATAGGGATTCCTAATTAAAATCCCCAAAGTAAATAAGTTCACTAAATTCCACTGGTATCCACTAGATGCAGCTAATTACATATATATATATATATAGAGAGAGAGAGAGAGAGAGAACATCTCTTTTAGATAAGTTTCTGCATTATATCATTTGTTTATCTAAACTGTAATTGCTATTTTGAAATATTACTCAGGAAATAAATATATCCCTCATTAAGGGAGTAAAAAGAATAATTTTAAGCGACATAATTAGCTCTACTAACCCATTCAACTACTGTGTCTTAGCCTTCACACCTGGGAAGCTATGACTTTCTGGATTTAGAAACCTTTGACCCACAACCTTTTATAAGCTTAGACAATAATACTGGCTGCTTTTTCCTTTTTAACAAGACAATGAATTATCTTTATTCATTAGGTCTAAAGCAAAATTGCCTATCCTCTCAATTTCATTTTTACTGATATTCAGTAACATATAAAAAGTGATATCCACTTAAATCTTGAAGGGAGGAGTTGGAGACGTAACACCTGACTTTATGTTCAGGGAGACCTGAAAAACATGACCGGGATTCTTATCCTGGAGAAGTGGTCCTAGAGAAGCCTGGGGATAACGCCCCTTCTAAGCTTTCAGGCAGTGCCCTGTTTTGGAGAGGAACTCATCTTGAAGGGGAAAGCATCAAGGAATTCCCTTGAACCATTGAGTGGGGGTCTTTGATAATTTGAATGGTTTTCATTACGCTCTCACATGATATCATGAAAATTATCATTTACCCAAGCTTCACAGAGAATCAAGGCAAGAGGAAAAAAGAAAGAGAACAGTAGTTAAAATGAATCAAAGGAGAAAGTACGTCACTTAAGAGTGTAAAGCTCAGAAAACACTGCTACTCTAGTGAAAGCATTGTATTCATATGTTTGGAGCTGGGGGATCATCGTAATTTACACAAAGTCAGTATTTCAAACCTGCCAGCTGTTTCATGGGCAAAGACAGGGCTGTTTGCCCATTTAAAGGCTCACAGTCTCAGAAACCCTACATAGACTGAGAAAGCCATACTTGTCTGTCAGTTTGTAGCATTGTGGTTTGTGGCAACTTTTGTGATGCCATGATGCCGGAAGCTACATGATTGGTGTCTCACATACCAGCAGGGTCGCCCAAAGTGAACAGGTTTCAGCTTGCAAAGAGGAATAAGCCACTGAAAATCCTATAGGTAATATCAAAGTATGGTGAGTCGTTGAAAAGCTAGTGAACCGAAGGAGAACACAGTCAGAGATTGTGCCAGAGGGTGAGCCTCTTGGGGCGAAGGCACTCAGACTATAATTGAGGGAGGGCTGCCTTCCCAAAGCAGAGTGACCCTCGTGCCATGGATGAAGGAAAGTCTTCAGAATTTTTCCATTGTGCTGAGGCGTAGCTCAAAATGAGAAGAGACAGCTGAAAACATCGATTAATCATTGGAATTGGGCAACGTCCAGCCATTTCAAGAGGTAGCTTATGAGCACAAATAATACTGCAAGTAGAAGTCAAAGCTGCACCAAAAGCATTAGTCAAAAAGAAAGTTCCAGCTCTGCACAGTCACCGTTCTGACTGCTGGGACTCTATACTGCCCATGAGACCTTCTGGCCCTGCCATGTTTCCACGTGAATCTGCAACCAGTGGCCCGTGAGCTTCCTGCAGTCTGGGTCACCGCATGTAGCTATGTGTGTTGCAGCTTACACTGAGACAGAAGAACAGTGTTTTCCAGTTCCTAAGGTATTTAACACACACAAAGAGAGAAATTAAATGCCCTTTGTTGAAAGGCAGATCATTTACATATGATTTGAGTCTGACTAGGTGAAAATTTTTGAACTACTTTGTGACCATCAAGAAAACTTTAAAGAAGAAATAGAGTGTTGGGGGGAACTAACTCATGCTTACAGGGACATGTGTGATTTATCCACAGATACACAAGAAACGTGCTAGTGCTGGGAAAGCTTTAGGTGAAAAGGTATTACTAAAGTACCCATAAGTGGATATTTTCCTAAATGCTTGGCAATTTTGTATCTAAGTTTCAGGGTTTAGAAAATAATATCAGTTATGACCATCCCTTAAAGGAACATCTTGAAAAAAAACCCAATCAGGGTTTACCTGATAAACCCCATTTGCATTACCTCAAATAAAGATACTGCTATACTGTCTCAAAACTAAATTAGATTGAGCAGTGAAAGAAATTAAGGAGGCTATTACTCTCTTTGGAATAGTACCAACCTCCACCATTGCCGAAGCTTCGCACAACTTCCTTAAGACTAAAGAACTATACCTGGGTTATTCCAAGTCCCATTACTTATATTTGGCAAAGTGTTGTATAGCTTTTAATATTTAAAAGATGCTTTGGAGTTCTTCAATTTGAGATTGTTGCTTTCTTGAGTTACCAACAAGGAGAAAGAAATTTAAAAAGTGACAGAAAATATTACCACCTCCTAGAAGAGATAAATCAAAGAACTTACTTTCCAGCAAATCAGATGTAGTATACTAAAATTTTAGCTAACCCAAGTGTGTTTTTATTATCTTTTTTCATTTTCATATACAGATTGTATGCTCAGATTTGAAGAGTAAAGCCAAAATTCTGAAAAATTAATTTCAGTAAAAGCACTAAAGAATTGACCATGTTCTACTTACTAGAATGTCTTTTTTTGCTACCAATAAACCAGAGTCTTCAGTAATTTTCTTTGAATAAAATAAGTCCAATTTTTTAAAATATGGTTCCTAGGATTGATAGAATACCAATTGAAATATTTCAAGAAGTTGATGAAGCAGTGTAAGCACTCACTCATCTATGCCAGAAAACTTGGAAAATAGTATATTAGACCGGATTGACTAGAGAAACAAGTTAAGGACACTCATATATCCTTGAGACAGTTTTATATTTAGATGTAACTATACATAAAGAAAAAATCCCAACACAGTCCAAATCAAGTCCTGAAGTCTAATACTAGTCCATAAGTCCAATGCTAGACTATAAATCGCACTTCAGACTCCTTAAGCTACATGTAATAATGGACAAAGACCACAGGCAGGTAGGTGCTACATCTTGTGGATCCAATGATGTTGGGTGCATCTCCAGGAATCACTCAGGACTGTACAAGGCGTCCAACAGGAAAGTGAAGGCAGCACCACCAAATGAGGTCATCAAGCAGCAACCTGTTTGACAGGATAAACTCCACCCATATCTTCTTATGGGTACTGTGGTGAGACGCAAAATCATGAACTACCAGAGATAGCTGCTTGTTCAACTGAGTAGAACAAATGCAGTTTCCAAACAAACATGATCTAACAGAATGCTCAAATTATAGAATAATATTATTGATATCATACTCATACATTTTTGTTGTGGGACCTTGTACCACATCATCCCGCAGTATTACCTTGTAAGAGAACTATCAGGAATTGTGAAACAGACCAAAGAAATCAGAAAGGATGTATGTCAAGGTTGTATCGATTCACCATATTTTTTTCAATCTATATGCTGAGCACATAATTAGAGAAATTAGATTACATATAAATGAATGTAGCATCAGGCTTGAAGGAAAGTTTATTAACATCTTGCTCTATACAGATGATACCTTGCTTGCTGAAAGTGAGGAGGGACTTGAAGCACTTGATGAAGATCAAAGATTTCAGCCTTCAGTATGGATCACAAGTTGATGTAAAGAAAACAGAATCCCTCACCACTAAACCAATAGGCAGCATCATGATCAATGGAGATTGAAGTTGTCAAGGATTTTCTCTTGTTTGGATCCACAATCAATGGTCATGAAAATAGCAGTCAAGACACAAACCCTCATTAAAGATTTGAACAGCAAGGATGTTACTTTGAGGACTAAGGTGTGCCAGACTCAAGCTGTACTTTTGATTGCCTTGTATGCATGCGAAAGTTTGACTTTGAATAAGAAAGACCTCAGAAGAATAGATGTATTTGAACTGTGGTGCTAAAGAATAATACTCAAAGTCCCAAAGACTGCTATAAGAATAAACAGATCTGTCTTGGGAGAAGTACAACCAGAATGTTCCTTTGAGGCAAGAACGGCGAGACTTTGTCTTACACACTTTTGACATGTTATCAGGAGAGGAGAGTAGCCCATGGACACGGACTTCATGCTTCTTAGAGAGATGGAGAAAAAGAGGAAGCACTCAAAAAGATGGACAAACACATGCCTGCAATAATCTTTTCAAACAAAAGAATTACTGTGAGACACCTAACACCATCCCTTGTCCACCGCAACCCCAACCAGCAAGAATCACATGAGTCTACTCAGTGGCAGTGGGTTGGTATGTTTTGTGGTATTCAGATATCAAGAAAGTAGTTTTTGTTCTTCTTTCTCTCCTCATCTGCTACCATCACAAATGAGTCATTTTGTATACTGAGTCAGAAGTTAATGAAAGAATCTGGTTAATAATAGATACTAATTCAGGACGTCTGTGTGAAAACATGGTATCTATTTCTAACAAACTCCTCGATGACACAATTTAAGACCAGTCCTTAAAACAAACAGCCAGTAAGTAGCACCTGTTGAGGGAAAGATAAAGATGACTGATGTAAAGAAGGTTGGCGATATTCCTAGTAATATTCCAAACTATAAGAGATGTTGTTGGTGTGAGATGATACAGATGCAAACACACTCTTATTCAAGGCCACAGTTTCTCAGAAGATGATCATGTGGAATTTTTAAATTGCTTTAATACAAAGGTATAAAATGCTTTAAGAGATATTTTTATGTAAATCCTGGATAGTAGAGAGAGAGAGAGAGAGAGAGAGAGAGAGATTAAATAACCAGGGCCAACAGTGGAATATATTCATTGCTTTGAAGGAAAACATATTAAAGTTGGTTGATAAATCTCAAGCATAAGGAATCAGAAATGCCCTAGCCTGGAAGGTTAATATGGTCACACTCAGGGGACAAGTGCCCAGGTGGTTCACATTAGTGAAGCTCCAAGATCCAAAGTGAAAGAGGCACACCGGTAAATTTAGATAAGAGCTAAAAGGAAATTGTGTACCCCAGGACAAAACGTAATGCTCAAGGAGAGAGAATAGAAAGCAATTTCAATGAAAAATTCTCAGGATATCTTGGCCCATAGAAAATTGAAAGTGAACCCAAAAGGCTCTAGTCTTATTGCCATGGGAGATGTTAGCCTTTCACGAACTTGATAGCAAAATGACCCGGGTGGAGGTTTCCATGCCTATGCAACATTAGTAAGTCTCAGAAATTTGCTATTAGTTACCAAGAACATTATGAATCATAAGAAGTTAAATTCCTGGAACTCTTTTGAGAAGAACGTTAAGAATGAATGACAATCTTTTGTTCCATCCTGTTCAAGTAAGAATTCCCAGTATCTGATCATGTGCTTGATTTTTGGCAAAACCTTTCCCCAAATTTGGTGATGTTGTTGTGCACTATCCACAAAGTTAACCAGAAGGGGGGAAAAAAGCACTGTATTTTGTGAATGCAAAGATTATTCACAATACAAAATGGTAGCCAAGACATGGCATTTTAAAGCCATGCAATACTTTGAATCTCTGCACAAAAGGTGCTTTCTCTCTTTCTCTCTCTCTCTCTCTCTCTCTCTCTCTCTGTAATGATATCTTATTCATTTGTCTATGTTTATTTTTTTATGTCAGAAGTAAAAAAAAATCTGAGGACAGGCCAAAAATGAGTCAAAAAAAAAAAAAGAAAGAAAGAAACCGTCACTACCATGGAGTTGATTCTGATTCACAGTGGCCCCAGAGGACAGGATAGAACTGCACCTGTGAGTTTCAGACACTATAGATCATTAGGGGAATAAACAGTCTCATCTTTCCACTGTCTTTGTGGCAAATGGCCCAGCATGACTAGAAATTATTTATGAGTGTGAGATATCTAAAATGTATATTTATAATTTTTAAATTATATATTACATAGCATCTTTTAAGTATAAAAGCATGTACTTACATGTATATAAGATAAATATAAAAGAATAACTGAAGAATAATAAAGAATAGCTAAAAATGCTTTCACTGAATTGCAATTCTCTTTCATTTTCCAATGTGATTCTTTTGTTATTATTTATTTATTTATTTATTTATTTTAGGCATCACTGCCCTGGTGGTGGGAGTAGGAGGCCCAGTCTTTGCTCCTGTGAGCGGGAATTGAACCTCCATCCCAGTGGGCCGCAGTCCCGCGCACAACCACTACGCCACCGGGGCTCAGCCTTGTTATTTGTTTTAAATCAATTTGCCCATTTGAAATCTAGACATTGATGTGGAAACATGGATTCATGAAGTATTTTCCACTTAAATATTTTGGAAGACATTGCATTAAAGTCCCTGACATTTTTATTCAGTTATCTGACATATTTACTTGATTTTTAAAATTTAGACATTGAGATTTATCTGAATATTTTTAAAAGAGAAGCATTCAACACTGAGCTAATTACCCAGCAATTAAAACTACTGATGCTCATAAATTTTAAGGGAAAATAAGTTTTGGAAAAAAGTACCCAAAACATGTAAGTTTGCATTGTTTACTAATAAGACATAGTTTTTAAATTCATTCATTAAAAAGAGTTTCCTAAAGAGCACATAGTTCCATCGTGGAAACAGGAAAAATCAAGATATGCCTGCTACTTTTCAGTGTTAAAAATGGTGTTAAAATGCATTCAGAAATATGTAGAAAATATTAAAAAGTTCAACTCCAGGAGGACTCCAGCAGTACTGACAGTACTCCAGGAGTACTGACAATTTGAACATGAAATAAAATAAATAAACACAACTTTATCCAGGTAGTTGATTCCTTCTTGAACAAATATTTATACAGTGAATAGTATGTATTTCCATAGGTTGGAGAGGACAAGCATGGAAGAAGAAACTACAAGGTAAATCACTACCTTGTGATTTTGTACACACAGAGACAGGAAGGTGGTCAAGAGATGAAATGTAGACCAGTTCTCCCACAGAAGAGAAGCTATCACATGAGTGTAAGACTAAAGTGAATGTGGCAAGGACTATAAAGGTCACTTTATATTTTTCAGGTGGAAATGATAGGATTTATCGTAGTCAGCTGTGTGAGAGAGGACATGGAGGTGAATGGAGACACACATTGACAACCAAACAAACACACACACACTCAATGCCATTGAGTTGCTTCTGACTGATACTGACTTCGTAGAGCAGGGCAGAACTGCCCCCTGGAGGTGTCTGACACTGACCTTTTTTACAGGAATATGTAGAAAACTTAATCTTTCTCCCATGAAGGGACTAGTGGTTTCAAAGTGCTGACCTTGAGATTAGCTGCCCAACTCAGAAGCCACTACACCACGAGGGCTCCTGTGTTGACTGTCATTGCTACTAACTGGGATAGGGAGTCCTATGGAATAACCACTGTTTCTGTATCATGTCAGCAATTCAAGAATCAGCATGAGGCATGCTAATTCAGCATTCAAATATGTCTTTGAGAGTGAAAGATACACAGGACTTTTCTATTTGCATAGATTGAAATTAACATGTTTTATAGAAATGAGCAAGTGGATCAATTCTGTATTATTCAACTCAAATTCAGAGTAATCAATTTTATAGATGCTATTTAGAAGACATAAAATTGAATCATCTTAGCTCAGCTGTGGGAATACATAGATAACAGAAGAAAAGCAAGAACAGATTGCTCCAACAATTGTAGGTCAAAAAAATGTAGCAAATGATAATTAGGAGAAATAGCCAGGGACACAGAAGGTAAATGAGAAGATAGTGGATCTTGGAAGAAAATTGAAAAATGCGTTAAAAAGAGAGGAACCAGGAGGCAAAGGACATTTATTAAGCCCTAAATACAGACATGTACATTTGTAAATACACAGAGAGAGAGAGAGAGGAATAGAACTATATACTATGTCCATATGTTAAGAATTAAGGTTGCAGATGGACATTGAGCCTCAACTCAAGTACTCTTAACACAAAAACACTTTGTTCTAACAATCTGGCATTATGTGATGCTCACCTTCCTGACATGATTACTGAAGACAAAATGGTGTATAGGCAAGCGTGGTGAAGAAAACTGATGGTGCCTGACTATCAAAAGATGTAGCATTTGTGGTCTTCCAGGATTGAAGATAAACAATCTAGCTCATAAGTAACAAATCCCACATGGAAGAAGCACTCCAGCCTGTGTGATCATGATGTGTTGATGAGATCAGGTGTCAGGTATCAAAGACCCCGAACAAAATCATATCCAATGTGAATCGGGAGTGGGGGAACATGGAGTGGAGACTGAATACCCATCTGTAGGCAATTGGACATACCCTCACAGAGGGGTCACAGGAAAGAGATCAGCTAATTAGTGTACAGTACAGCATCGATGAAACACACAACTTCCCACTAGTTCTTTGGTGCTTCCGTTACCCCACTATCATGACCTCAATTCAATCTTACAAATCGGATTAGATCAGAGCATGCACACTGCTAGAGATAAGAGCCCTCAACACAGGGAATCCAGGATAGATAAGCCCTTCAGGGTCAACAAGGAGAATAGAGATACCAAGAGGATTAAGGGAAGTGGGGGGGAGGCCTGAACGGGGGAATCAATCACAAGAATCAACCTAGAAGGGTGCACATGCACCGGGTAACATTATCAGTGGAAGTGACACCAATTTCTATCAATTTTCTGTGCAGTGTTTTACCATAAATTTACTACTGCTTATAAAGCAGTAGGTTAAAAAAAAGTAATGCTACAAAACCAGCAACCTTTATTAGCAAATAGATTATATATGACGAGAGTGTTGGCCTATCCTCCATTGAAGTCTATACACCTCACATGATAGCATTTCCATCTCTCTAACATTTTCCTGAAGGATTCTGAGCTCTTTGATTTCGACCATTTCAAAACAGCCATTTTCCTCAAGGGACTCAAGTTATAGTCCTTTTAAATATCCTTGGAGTTCTGGGAACAAAAAAGATTCTGAAAGGGCAAGACCAGGGATGCTGGGTGTTTGGAATAAAGTTTCCAGTGAAATTCTCATAGGACAGCCCTTGCTACTCTTGAAGAATGAATAAGAACATGTACAATGGAAAAAATATGCCCAGCACAACTTTCCATCATGTAGGTTTCTATTTGCTTAAAAACTTTCTGATCATGCTGTGTTATTTAAAAAAAAATTATGAAGATTGTCTCTTGTGAACACCAAAAACAAGCTCCATAGACTTTTGAGCTGACATTGAATTTCACTGCCCCAGCAGATACTCTTGGAAGCCAGGTGTGTGTGTGTGTGTGTGTGTGTGTGTGTGTGTGTGTGTGTCTTGAAGTCTGTGTGTCTTGAAGTCTGTCTGTCTGTCTGTCTTGAAGGCACCCTAATGAAAGAAAGATACATGTCTTACTGGAGGACCTTGTCTGTCACCATCCATTGATGACAGGTACTTGTCTAAGCAGTTTTCTTTGGCATGATCCCATATGTGTACTCCTATGAGCTGGAGACTGAGTAGCAATACTTTTGTATTCACCCTCAAGAAACTATCTCTGCAGTTACTTCGTCAAACTCACTACCAAGTATCCATATACCTCTAAGACTCTATGTTAACCTACTTTTTGAAACTTCCAACATAGTAGGTCAGAATTGTCATTATGACCCAATTACAATGCGGCTTTGACTCACATGGTTTCATCTTCACAAGCTACAGGCACACAAGCACAAGTTGTTTTCATTTGCTGCCAATTTCTTTTTCAGTTGCTGATTTTGTCAAATTTTCCTGTGTTTTATTGCAATGTAATTCATAGTAATTAAGGACAAAGGAGAAATATTTTTAAAGGTTCCTCTCAGGTACTAATAATCTTGAGGCTGATAATATTATAATTCAATATAAAAAGATTTTATGACATAATTTTGGTGTTATTATTCATAAAAACTAAGAACTAATACATTTAAACAGCTCACATGGTATTTCACGTAATTCTAAGATTAAAATGTATTATTAACACTATGAAGGAGGCTGATGGCCTCACAGAGAACAGGGTTGTGGGCATGAGGGAATGACACCATGAGTTACCACACTGGGTGACCTCAATCCTAGTGACCCCACTGTCAATAAGGTTAAGTAACAAGAAGAATGACATATTGACCATGCCACTGTATCTTAGTTACATCGATCTTAAATCTTACAATCGGATAGATTTCAGATCGCTTGGAACATGTTCAAGTAGGAAACATCCATGCCATTGAAATTGATTTTTAATTTGCCTAGTGTCATAATAAGTGCTAAAAATAGGAATTTCTATCACTACTTACATGCTATGAAAAAAATGTTGCTAGAATTCTGTTCAAGTGGTAAAATCAAATTTGCATGTTTTTTTCTTAAAAACAAGTAATTAGAAAAGTACCATGTTTAACATTCCATGCTCAATAAAATTAGAATTATCTAAAATAATATAATATAACATATAATACAATATAGGACTATAAGATCTCCCACATTGTGAAACAAAGCTTGTGAATTTTAAATATATTTTGTTAACAATAAGAATGACTCAGGCTGAGCCCCAGTGGTGTAAGTGGTTGAGTGCGGGACTGCAGCCTGCTGGCTTGGCGGTTCAAATCCAGCAGCTGCTCTCAGGATTTGTCCCATGACCACAAGAGGACAGTGATGCCCAAAAAACAAAACAAACAAACAAAAAAAAGAATAACTATTGACCACCACAAATGTCTGAATAATATTATGTATTAGAAAAAAGAAACAGAATCAAAAAGATAAAACAATCATGAATATGTGTGTGCCTCACAACATAGTCTCAAAATGTGCATAAACAATTTAAAACTTTTTCGGACATTTGTAGTTTCAGATTTTCATCTAATGTTCTCATAAACAGTTTAAAACAATGAAAAAACAAAGATGTAAAAACTTAGAGAATAGGGCTGAGCCCCAGTGGCGTAATGGTTGTGCGTGGGACTGCAGCCCACTGGGACGGAGGTTCAATTCCAGCAGTGGGGCTGGACCTCCTACTCCCACCACCGGAGAGCAGTGATGCCCCCCCCCAAAAAAAACTTGGAGAACATGGTTAATTATATTGAAATAAAAGGTATGTGTATATATATATATATATATATATATATATGGAAATTTATATCAATAAAGTAAAAAAAATGTTTGCACATATGGGACATTACAAACCATATCTATCATTAGAATATAAAAGAAAACTAAGGATAAGAAATCAATAGCACAAACTCTGCTTTCTAACCATAATGTAATAAAATTAAAAAAATTAATTTATGATATCTGATTTTAAAGTCTCATATATAAAGCATCTGTAAACAAAGTAAAGCCAAACAATCTTGTATTAAAGGATAAATCATGTGGAAATTACAGTATACTTCACACTGAATGACAATACAAGCACTACATGTCAAATTTTGGTGTAAAGCAAAGTTGTACTAAGAAAAATAGTCAGAATTTAAAAGTTTTATTAAGGTTTTTAAAAATGTAAATAATTTAGTTAACAGTCAACTCATAAATTACAAGAAACAATATAAAGACAAAACAAGAAAGGAAAAAATAAAAGTAGAAATTATTTAAATAAAACTTCTTATCTATAAAATGCTTATCACTACATGATCAACCTCGGGCTGAGCCCAGGTGGCGTAAGTAGTTAGTGCGGGACTGTGGCCCGCGAGCTTGGCGGTTCAAATCCAGTGTAGGTTCTCAGGAGCAGCACTGGGTAGCACCCACGACTACCAGAGGCAGACCCCTCCAAAAAAAAAAAAACAACAAAAATGTGATCATCCTTTGACTAAATTAGTAAGAACAGAAAAGAACGTAGAAATATTGATATTTAAAATATAGAAGAATGACTAGAAGTAAGCTTTAAATGTAACAGATATTTTAAAATAATGTAATACCATTAACAACTATATGCCAAAACATTTGAAAACTTAGCTTAAATGGATATATTTCTGGGAAAGTAGAAAAATGCCAAGATAAACCAAAGAAGAAATATAATACTTGAATAAATGAATAACCATTAACTGGATATGAGGATCAAAGACTACCAAGTGACCAAACCCATGTCCCACATGGTTTTGCAGTTGAGTGCTACCAAACTTTCTTACACAAGAACACATAATCCTTTCCTCAGACAAGTTATTCCAGGAAAACAAAAGAATGAGGAAGGTTGCCCAACTACTTTTGTAAAGCAAATGTATCTTTGAGTCAAACATTAGACCAATGATAGAGGGTAAGTATAGCAATGTCTAATTTAAGGTGTAAAATCTCTAATAAAATGTCAGATAATTGATTAAACAATTATTTAAAAATAAGTATTTTAGACTTTGTAAACTGCTGCTGTTTTTGTTTCAGCTGAGTGTGAAAGAAGCCATAGATAATATCTGAATTCATGCTTATAGCTGTGTTCCAATAAAACTTTATTGGCAAACAGGAAGCAGATCCAATTTGACCTGCCAGCTGTAATTTGTCAACCTCTGATGACCATTACAAAACTAATGACCACAATTTTACAATTTTAAATATTTAAATGCAGGCTGAGCCCCGGTGGCATAGTGGTTGTGTGCGGGACTGCGGCCCACTGGGATGGAGGTTCAATTCCAGCAGTGGCTCCACAGGACCAAAGACTGGGCCTCCTACTCCCACTACCAGAGAGCAGTGATGCCAAAAAAACAACCAAAAACCAAAAAAAAAATATTTGAATGCAACATAACAGCAAGAACTGATTCTATTACATTCATGAGTGGGACCTCACACATATGTCGACCCTCTTTCCATTTCTATGTGTAAAAGATATACTTCCTAAGTTTGTTGTACTTAAAAATTAATATACATACTGAAAACAAAATCTGACCATGATAAAAAATAAATATTGGCCTTTTCATTAATATGAGTCCTGGTGGCACAGTGGTTTTTCATTGGGCTGCTAACCACAACATGTGTACAACCCTGGGAGAAAGATGGCTTTCTACTCTCCCAGAGTTAATCAGCTGATAGCAGTAATTTTGTTGGAGTTAACAAACACACAGCTAGACTAAGTTCACTATGTTGACCCCATTCGATGTCCTTTGGACACGTTCTCAGTAGTGCTCTCTCCTGGGCTTCCTCCATAGTCTGAAGAAATCTGGGAAACATTTTATTTCTTTCTCAAGCTGCATAGAGGGAAGCACAGTAGACAGGCCTCAGTTACAGACAAAGTGGCAAAGTTGGCTCACCTGTGAGATACCAAACAAATGAGTGGTGAGTTCAACCATCTAGACTGGAGAAGTGTAAAGTTTCAGGAATGTTTTTCTCCAATTCAGGTTCCTAAAATGATTACAATATTCTTTTTTTGTGAAAAATTGAAAATAAAAAATACTGTGCACATCTATGATTTCAGAACATCAAGAATGTCACTGAATTGTACAAGTAAAAATTACTGAAACAGCAAATGTTTTGTATGCATCTTTATCACAATAAAATAGTGTTAGAACCGATAGTAAAATTTGGTTGGCAGGAAACAGGAGTGAAACAACTCTTGTGAACTTGCTGTGGTTCCTGATGATTTGCAGAGATGACAGGCAACAATACTTGGTTTTGTTGAGGAAGCAGGTAGATATGATTTGACAAGTCGACAGAAAGCACTTAACTATATCTTAAGTAACAAGATAATAATCTAGGCTACTTCTTAGTCACAAAATCACATTTAGACTTGATCTCAGCTCAGGTGGTCAAGTAAGATTTTCACACCACTATTCAGACTTACTCTCAGGGTCACTTATTATTGGGGGTCCTCTGATCAACACATTGTCATTGATCAACACATCTAACTTATTAACATCACTGTGGCAGAACATGAATCTTAATGTAATATCAATGTTAACCAGACCTTTTCATTGTCAAATTACAGTTCACCAACAGTCTCCTCCATCACAGTCATGATGGAAAGGACAGGACTTTTGAAAGTGGGTAATTGAATAGCATTTGAAGCCATCATCTTATAAATAAGCAGACCAATTATAAGTTTGATCCCAATTTTTAAAAAAAGAACAGCAAGGTCTTTTCTATATTTTCTAAACAAAAACACCAATATGTTTCCAAGAGATTCAAAGAAAGATTAAACTTCCTCGGGATGGAGGAAAGGTGACATAGTATGTTCTTGGTGAAATTCAATAAATGGTGAATTGGAACGAGTCAAGGAAATGCAAATACTCCTGAGTTGAGCTGTGCCCGAGCTGTGTCTAATATATAATTTAATATAACGTAAGCAAAAGAAAACTTCTTAGCTACTTTTATCTGTTGAACTTTATCCATTTCAACCCAGTCTTGAATCCACATGAGTATTTATCCAATTTGTTTCTATCCGTTGAGAATTGGAGATGGGTTCATAAGTTTCGAGGTGTGTGCCTAGTGCCTAGATTCTGCATCATTAGAGGGTTCTTTTCTTCTTCCTACTGGACTTACTATTCAGACAGCACCCTGACATTCGACTAACATGCCCTAAGTGTTTAATGCCTATCAGGCTCAATAGTATCTGTCAAAATAGTGATGTGTCACTATTCTCATTGAATTTTGAAGGAGAGGGATAGCAATACATTTTTTAATTGGTGCCAAGTTTTCCAAGTTATTTTTATATAATTATCAAAATGTTCACATGAATCTTCTTTTTTATTCTTTTAGCAAGTCAAAGTAGATCAGTTATTGTATGATGAATCCATTTTTTCCTATCCAAGTCAAATTAGATCACCTATTTTATGTTCAATCCATTTTTCCTATTGATTTATTTCTTACCCAACAAATTGTTCAGTTTTATTTGCTATAGTAATTTAATTTCTGACTCTTATAAATTATCTTTGTAAATGATTACCTTGGTTCATAGTCTCTAGTTGATTTTCTATTGCATTTAATAATCTCCAGTGTTATACAGAGCATTATAAAGAAAAAAAATCTTAATATAAAGTATTATCTTCAACTTTGAGGAAAAATCTCAAATAAGATGCAAAAAACAGTCATCTGGTAGCAGGGTGATGGATTTAATTATACTCTGGTGGATAGATCCAGTAAGATATTTGCATCTGGAAAAGGATAGGTAGGGTATACAAGAATTTCCATTAATTCAACAGGAAAAGATAAAATAGTAAAGTTGACACAGACAGTGAATTGATAATATACGGACCAGAAACAAGAAGGCAGAACAAACACACATAGACATGCTAACCTTTGTAAGTAATCAGAGCAATGCTAAGCCAAAACAGCAATGAAATGCTTCCCAATCATCATTTCTATACATTTTTATACATTTTTTATATATCAATGTGGCATATGCCATGGCTTCCATGTTGCTGTGAAGCTGTATGTTATGCTACCAGTATTTTAAATAATAGCAGGGTCGCCCATGATGCACAGTTTCAACTGAGTTTTTAGACGCTTAGAAAGACATGACAGTCTACTTCTTAAAAAAAAAAATAAGCCAGGGTAGATTGGCAGACACTTAGGAGCTGGTGCCTCAAAGTAGAGTTGTCCTTAATGACACAGAGAAAGGAAGAGATTGGAGAGCTTTCACTTGCTAATGTGGCAGACTCAAAATGAGAAGAAGTTGCTGCAATGTGGGATGTACAAAGTGTGAATCTAGGAAAATTGCATGTTTTAAAAATGAACTGGAACCCATGGAGATTGCTATCTGAAGCCTTAGTCCGCTGAAAGGAATCAGTATTAGCCATTTAAAATTGGACAATCCTTAGGGCTACTGGTCTGGGAATGGCAAATTGAGCAGAAATGCTCATATGTATGTACATGTTGAATTTGGAGAAAATTAAAACAAGTCCACAAGAGTAAGTTGTTTTTTTTTTAGATATGCCTCTGTTGAATTTAGAGGCCATTCAAAAAATATCTCCCCGCTATCGAGTCCATGTTTACTCACTCACCCTATAGGACAGGTTAGAACTGCCCCCTTGAAACTGTAACTCTCTATGGGAGTAGAAAGTCCTGTCTTCCTCTTGAGAAAGAGCTGGTGATTTCAAGCTGCCAACTTTGCAGATCACAGTCCAAGGCATGATCACTACATCAGCAGGGCTCCCTATCTCCAAAACTCTATAGGGCCAAAGACCAGATTAACTGTGCAGATGATATAAGGGTGTGATGTAAAATGCAAGCAAAAGGTCGTTTTAAAAGACAGGAAAGGTAGAAAAGACCAAAATGGAGGGAAAAAGAGACTCTGAAACTTGCTCTTGAATCTAGAGGAGCTCAAGCAAATGGAAGCAATGGTGACGTAACAGAGCTGCACGAATGATTTCAAATGGTAATTAGAACACAGAGTAAAGTATTATACTAAAATGTCCAAAGAACTGGTGTGAGAAATCAAAACAAAGAACAACACTAAACATTTTTAATGCTAAAATAAACGAGGAATTATTTGCCCTATTGAAGAAGTCTATGGTCAGAAGAGTGAGCAATGCAGAAAGTATTGAAAGGAGATGGAAGGACTACACAGTCACTGTACCAAAGAGATTTAGTTGTCATTCCATCATTTAGGAGTTAGTGTGTAACCAAGAACCAGTAGTTTTGAAGGAAGAAGTTCACCCTACACTGAAGGCATTGGCTAGAAAAATGAAAGCTTCAAGAATGTATGGCATAAGATGTTCCAACAAACAAATGCAAAGGTGGAAGTGCTCAGTTATCTAAGTCAAGAAATGTGGAAAGAGTGTTGAAGTTAAAATAGAGTGAAAAATGAACTGAGAGCCCGAGGGAAAATACTGACAATGGCACATCGGGCAAGAAATTAAGCTCTAAAATCTATAGAAAACTTCAACAAGGAAAAGAGGAATGACCAGGTTGAACTCACCAGTGGGAGAGTTATCAAAGGTCAAAAGAAGTTAAATTTGGATTCCTTTTCTGACTTTATATTCTAGGCTCTTCCCTCTGTAAAATGCCAGCCTATTCAATGGTACAGGAGACAGGAGAGTACAATCACTTCTTCCACTGAAGGAAAATGGTGTTAGGGATTTCAAGTAAGCAATCTCTAGGTCCTCATTTTGGAGAGACAAATGCAACTAATTCAAAAGCCCCTCACTGCAGCCATGTCCATTTTGGCTTGTGCTCTTAGGTACTGTTGGGTGAGTTCTGACTCAGAAATGCCAAGTACAACAGAACGAAATACCATCCTATCATACCCCGTCCTCACAAGTGTTCTTATGTTTGAGCCCCGTGTCGCAGACACTGTGTCAACTCATCTCATCCAGGAGCTCCCTCTTTTTCACTGATCTTCTACTTTACCAAGCACGATGTCCTTTTCCAGGGATTGGTCTCTCCTGGTAACATGAAATCTTGCCACCCTTACTTCTTTTTTTTGGGGGGGGGGTGGATGGCATCACTGCCTTGGTGGGAGTAGGAAACCTAGCCTTGCTCCTGGAGAGCTGCTGCTGGATTTGAACCACCAACCCTGTGGGCCACAGTCCCGGACACAACAACTATGCCACCAGGGCTCAGCTTGTATTTGATTCTTTATAGAAGCATTAATATCTAAATAGAATTAATCTTTTGCTAAACTAACTTTGCTTTGATCACATTGAAGATTCAGTGTCCAATGTCTACTTCAGTCTCTTAGCACCTTGAAGAAAACCTTTGATTCCTTTAGGCTAGTTTGACCAATTTCATTTTTGAGGGGAAGTTTGTATTCCCAAGACTGTCATCCTGTGTTTCCCAAGTCTTACACACACCTACCTTTGGAATTGGAGATAAGACAACCTGTTTTAAAGGTCTAAAATCAAATGCCCTTCACTGAAACATGACTGGATATGAAACGAATCAGCCTTACTTCTAAGGAGTATTCTGGTTGTACTTCTTCCAAGACTGATCTATTTGTTCTTCTAGAAGTCCTTGATACCTTCAATATTCTTCACCAATACCATAATTCAAATGTATTGATCCTACTGTGGTCTTCCTAAGTTCATGTCCAACTTTCATGTGCACATGGGGCAATGCCATTCCCTAGATCAGACAACCTTTGTCCTCTGAATGACACTCTTGCTCTTCAGCACATTAAAGAGATCTTATGTAGATTCTCCATATACAATGAGTCATTTGAATTTTTAACTGCTGCTTCCATTATCATTGATTGTGGATCCAAGCAAGAGGAAATCCTAGAAACTTCAATCTTTCCTCCAATGATCACGCTGCTGAACCAGTTATAAATATTTTGATTTTCTTTATGTTGATTTGTAATCCATATTTAAGGCTGCAAGTGCCTCACTTTCAGCAAGTGAGGCCATTTTATCCACATATTACAGATCAACAGACCTTCCTGAAACCCTGATGTCACTTTTTCTTAATATAGCCCAACTTTTAGGATTACTCGCTGAGAATACAGATGAAGTATGGTAAGAGGATGCCACCCTGACAAGCAAACACCTCCCTGACATTAAATCACGCGGTGTTCCATTGTTCTCTTCAAATGGCTGCCTCCTGATCCATGTACATGTTCGGCATGAGCACATTTAAGTCTTATGGAATGTTTGTTCTTCTCAAGGGTTTCCAGATCCATAGTTAGTTATGATCCACACAGTCAAATGCATAAAACCTAAGTAAACCTTTTTCTAGGACTCCCTCCCTTTGAACCAAGACTCATCTGACATCATCAATGATATCCCTGTGTGTTAGCTACATAACTTTATGTCAACTTGAAACGTAGGGGTGGAGTCTAGCCTGTCAATCAGGTCACAGCCTGATGGTGCCTCTTTATGGTTGTGATCCTCATAAGGAGGGCCCTGAGAAACTCCCCTTCCAGACTGAATTTTATGCAACTCCTTATCAATGCACGACTGCAACTGTGTTGAAATATTTTCAGCAAAATTTTACTAGTGCTATTGTTGAACAATTCCCACCTTCTGTTAGGTCACCTTTTGGGGAAATGGATACAAATATTTATCTTTTCCAGTTAGTTGACCAGGTAGCTTTGTTCCAAATTTCTTGGCATAGAAGAATGAGTGCTTCCCGTGCTTCATCAGTGTATTGAACCATTTCAGTTGGCATTCTATCAATTTCTGGAGCCTGATTTTTCACAAACATCTTCAATACAGCTTAGACTTTCTCCTTCAATATCATCAGTTCTTGAATAGATGATGTTTCCAAAATGGTTGAATGTTGATTAGTTCTTTTGATACTGTGACTCTGTGTATGTATTGATTTCACTTCTTTTAATGTTTTCGACAGCAGTCAACATTTAATCCATTGAATCTTGTAACTACAGGTATTTTTTTTCCCTTCAATTCTTCAAGCTTGATAAATGCTGAGTGTGTCCTTCCGTTCTGGTTTTCAAAAACTCCAGGTCTTCACACATTTTATTATCATGTTTTATTTTGTCTTTTCAAGTTTCCCTCTGAAAAGTTCTGCCCAGATATTTTATTATATTATTTCTTCCATTTTTTAGCTGCGTATAGTAAAGAAGTGGGAGTACCTTTTGAATCACTTTGATCTTTTCTTTTTTATTGTCTTTTAAAATTATCTTTCTCCAGATATTATGTTCTCAATGTCCTCCCATAGTGCAGCAGTTTTTCTGTCACTGCTCAGTGAGCCATATCTCTGCTTAAGATAGTCTCAACATTCACATGAAATACACTCAAGGTGGTTTGGGGCTCTCTCGGACTTGTTTTAGTTTTCTTCAGCTTCAACCCAAGATACATGTGAGCAATAGACCCTACATAGGGTTTTTGAGGCTTTAACTCTTTGTGAACACAGCTCAACTCACCTTTCTTCAATAGCTTTGCTGATGGGTTTGAACTGAAGGTATCATACTTCGCAGTCCAGTGCTTACTGGACAGCAATATGGCTGCACCCAGGCAATGGCAATTCTGAGTTGAGATTTTGTTTACACAGTATTTTGCCTGAAAGTGTGTCCCTTAAAATATATTTTTTAAATCCTACATTACTAAACCTGTGTATGTAATCCATTTAGGAATAGCACATCCTTTTTTATGTTCATAATGCCTTAGCTTATTAGCATCTAGGATGTTTTATAACAACCCCTTTGGGGCCTTAAAAAGAGCAGAGAAGAAAGTATAAAAAAGCAGGAAGATATACTCCATGTGAAGATTACCAAAGGACTGAAGCTGTCAAAAAAACAAAACAACAATGTTTTCCAGAAGTCAAGAGCAGGATGGTCTTCCTCTTTTACCACTGCTCGGAACTTAGATTTCAGCCTTTCAGATTGTGAGATTAGAACCACCTACTTGTGGCATTTTATAATGTGTTACGTTTGGGCTACTCAGATCAAAGCCAGTGGTTTGAACTTGACAGTTTCTCTATGAGACAAAGATAAAGCCTTCTGTTCCTTTAAAGAGCCACAGCCTTGGAAGCCCCCGGAGTTCTCCTATGCCCTAGAAAGTCACCATGAGTCCGCAAGAACTTGATAGCAGTGATTGTTTTTAGTGAGTTTAAGGAGAGCCCCAAAAATCCCTAAGCTAGTTCTAGGTCTAACCTATCTGGTGTTGTTCCTTCTTCATAAGACATTCTTTTTGTCTGCGCTCCACAAGGTTCTCTCATGTTTGATGAATGTCCAACACCAGTCCTTGCCCGGTGACATGGTTCACATCACAGGCTTCCGAGACAACCCTCTGCTCACTCCCCTTTCCTTCCAGGACATCTTGCCTAAGCCACATCATTCAATGCACTTCTGGTTTCAGTGGGGTCTCCAACGATCAGTTCTTTGGGGTTAACAGACTCTTCTTAGGATGCAAATATTCTGGGAATAAAGAGGCTACCAATTATTCATACATAAGTGTGAATTTTTTCAGGCAACAAGCTTTCTTCTTAAAATCCACTTAAAGTGTTTCAGTAAGGAAAATCTCGGAGGCCTATGATAAGGGTAGAGAGGACTGGTCACAAATATCACGAGGAGATTGGGACACCATCATAATTGTTATGTGCCCACAGCGCAATCAAAAACTCTAAAATTTAGCCAAAAGGATGTCAGCAGATACAAAAGAGGGGGAGATACAGCTAGATAAGGGAATGCAAAAGAGCAAAAAGCACCTTGTCCGGCCAGACCCCTTCTAGCTATCAAAGCAGCCAGGTCTGGAGTCTGCGCAACAAGGTCTTCCAGAAAATGACTCTGCCATTCTGAGTCAGTCCTTCACAGATATCCAGTGTGCAAACTAGAGTGCTGTCCTTCATCTCCTCCTGGCATGCTGAATAAGAGAAAATCCTCTACACCTACAGTTATGGGGGGAAACTCTGGAGAATTGTGACTCTTATTATTTCTAAAGATAAAATGAAAGAAAAGGGACTCACAAGGCAGCATATCTTAAAAGGGGTTCCATGCAGAACGGGGAATGACTGATGACTAATCTTTTACCAAATGGTCCCATGTCTCCAGTGAGGGTGGAAAAATGCCTTTTGCTTTCCACATGTTGTGGGTGGGGTCAGGGAGACGATGGGGGGTTTCAGGTTAGAGTTTCAAAGTTGTCAGTGGTGTGTGTCTGGGAGAGAGAGAAAGAAGCAGACAGAATGTTTTCATTTCCTCGAGCACAATTTCAACCCCAGTTCAGAAAAAGGAGGAAAAGAGGAGGCGTGGGTACCGACTGGGTCGCAATTTAATTCCTCCCCCTTCTTCTCTTTTTGGCTTCTATGGAGCAAAATGCGATGGAAACCTACTGGTGTGTCCTTGGAAAGACTTCAGGGTCGTGTTCATTCACATCCTCCTATATGTTTCTAATGAAGGCGTGTGGTCACACAGAGATGATGTAATCATTTTGCGGGGAGCGCTGCTCTGAACAAATCCTCCCTGGTCCCTCCCAGCAGTGCACTCTGCCATCTCTTTGGAGACTCAGATTCCTATGAGCCGGAGGAGTTTTAACCCTGGTGAGCTTGTTGGCACAATGGAAAATGGCAGGAGGGTCGTGAATGGAATAGTTTATCAAAATATGTAGGTGAAGTGTTAATCCTGATGCCTGTAAAATTAATTTTCTGGAAGACAGGTGTTTCTTTTGTGATGCTAATAAGCCATGCCAGGGTAGATCAGCCTTAACCTAATCTCTTCGAAGTTTCGAGAAAAGCAGCATGGATCAGAGATGTCCATAGAGGGGGACTAACCAGGGAGGAAGGAGGTGGTGGTGAGCCAGGCCCTACGTGTTCCTTTCTAGCCTCCTGAATGGAGAGAACCTAAATTACGGTCCTTCAAAGTCCTCTCTCGGTGGCTGTTTCTTGTGTGTCAACCCTCGGTCACGTAAGGCTATGCTTCAGATGGAGTTTGACTTACCACGCAGTTCCCTTAACAAAGAGCAAACAAATACTTTTTAAATAGGATGATTTGAGCAAAAATTGATCTCTGAAATCTCTCAAAATTCAAAGAATGAGGCTCTTTCTGAAGGGCGGGAGAAGGCTTGTAATGTGGGATTGCAAAATTCTGCAAAATGAGCGCACACTCTTCTACCACCCCATGGCCAACCCAGTCACAGGTGACCTTTCATCTTTAGAGTACAAAGAGTAGATGGCCTTCCATCTGCGGAGACCAAGCAAAGAGGAAGGATGCTATTGAAGCCAAGGAGGGCTAGAGCAGCTGCTCACGTCCTTAGTGAGGGCCACTCTGGGTCCCCTATAGAATTCATTAATTCATGTTTGCTGGAATGTAAAAGGTGAGTCACTGGCCATGCTTTGCTTTTGTCTTCTGCCTGCTTTTCCAGTCGTCTGAGCAGGAGCAGTTTGTACTTGCCCTATCTGGACAGGATGGACTCAATAGGAAGGAGATAATTTGTGGGATGGGCAACCAGAGCAAGCCACTGGATGAGGTCTAAACAAAATCTTCCAGGCCCGGCTCCTCTGCTACATTGATATAGGGACACTGTACTTTGTTCAGGGCCAAACCCTTAAGAGGGGCGCTTCCAGGAAATCTGGATTTCACGCTTAAGAGGGAAACCTCAGGACAATCTGTCTTCATTTCTGAAAACCTCCTTTGGGATGAACTTTTCTTTCTCAACCAGGGTGGTCTTCTAGCCTCTTTTATGTCTCTTACTTACCATGTTCTGAGGAAGCAGCTCTCATTGTCCAGTTATTAAAACAGAACATTCACTGAATGGCAGATTGTGAAGATAGAGTCCCGTCCAACTTGTACCGAGTTCCAGTGAGTTGGACAATAGTTTCTGATTCACAGAGAACACATATGGACCCAGCGGAGAACTAGGTCATGATGGAAAACAGCGCCTAGAGAACCTCTCAGAGGCCTCCAATGGTCAGAAGAACACCCTGTTTGTTAGTAAGCACAAGGGAAGAGCCTATGGTTGGGAGTTCACGAAGTAGCACTTCTTCCCCTTGTTTCCCTTTCTGCAGGAGTGAACTGATGTTTCCAGTAACCTGCACTTGTCAAAAGCACAGGCACCTTTTCAGTCTGATTTTCCCGACTTGGCTCAGGTTCTGGCTCTTTCTTGGAAGGCTCCCCACTTTTCTGATCTTTCTTTTTAGGGTGCCTAAAGTAAGCAAAGCCTCCTACGTACAGCCACAGACAGGCAAAGCCCAGCCTTGGGTCTTGGCGATGGACACACGGATACATTTGGTGGAATAAAGATAAGACACCTTGATATTCAAAGGATCTTTCCTATTTGAATTTCTCAGAAATGCCAACTCCGATTAACACAGGCACGCACACAAAAGCAATGAGCAAAGCCTCCGGGAAAACATGGGCTGTGGGTCTCGCATTTGAATCACTGAAGTACAGTGAATAAGCAGGTGAAAACACACTGAGATCCTACCAGACCGATCGGATAGTGATAGGGAAAGAAAAGAATCAGTGATATTGTCTCTCATCTTCTTGGAGAGACAAAAAGTCCTGGGAAACCACCACAGAACATGAAGCCCTGAATATTGTATAAAGAAAGATCACATGTGGCAAGTTTATTTCAAGAAAGAAGCTAGAACCAGAGCTGAATCTTGAGGGATAGGAAAGAGGGTGGTGTTCTGGGTGATGGGAAATGGAAAAGCCAATGCAGGAAACCACGTGTAAGAATTTGCTCAGACATAGCTTGTACTCGGTACTCAACCCTTCCTTGACAGTGTCTACACCTCCTACCATCCAACTCTGGTCTATACTTTGCCACGTAGGGAAACCTGACACATGTATAGCTGAAAGGCTGACACTCAAGGTCCCTGGCAAAACCCAGAAAGCCTTTTAAAACATTCAGAGTTCATTCCAAAATGTTTAAGATTTTATTTTTGTTTAAGTCTCTAGCTAAAGGTATAATTATCTCAGAAGAGTGAGATAAATATTCTGATTCTGGACTATACCCCGGAATGCACTTGGTGTGAAAATAAGGGCCCGAAGCTCTGCTAAAAGAAAAATGGTCCACATAACTCGGGTTTTCGAATGGAGTTGCTAGGAAAACTGAGAATCCAGGGCTGGGTTCCCAGTTTCGGTAAATGTTTGAAAAGAATTGGAATTTATAAAATGCAATTTATAATATCTTTTAAATTTTAATAAAAATCCGCTGGATCTACCCCAGATTTTAAACTATTGGAAGCAGATAGCCCTAAATTTACTGGATTGGATTACATCCAAAGTAATTTTATAGAGTGATTTTCATGGAAAGAGCTTTCCCTGAATTACTTACTTACTTGTTTTTTAAAAGCTTTCTGCCCTGGTAGCTCTTTTGAGATGTACTTTGCTTGTGATACTTCATTATGTGGGTAGTTATTATTTATTTTCACGTTCTTGATGCTCAGGGGATTATTCCCCCCTCATGGCTGACAAAGAGTTGAGCCATTTCGAGTGCACACTGAATGACAGTGCTCACAGACAGGGGGCTCTGGATACAGCAATAACACGGACGTTGCCGTCTTAACGCCAGTCTCTTTAGGGCTGCCTCAGCTGATAGGAATGGTACCTAACTTTCCGTCCAGCCTGACTGTCTCATTAGCAGCTCCAGAGTTCATTTACCTTTCTCTCAGAAGCTTGAGCTTATCTTATCACCGTCCCAAATCTACTGTCTGGGGAGAGAGGCAAGAACACAAACTGCATTTCATATCCTTTACACCTCGAGTTTATCTCTTTCATTTAGATGATGTGATATTCTGCCAACATGACAGGATCTAATAAATGCATTCAACAGCTGAGGTTCAAGTAGCTCATCTGCTCTAAGAGGTTTTTGGGTTTTTTCTTACATCAGACATCCGCAGGACATCATTGCATAAACATAAACTGTGAAAGAGCCTTCACAGGTTTCAGTGACATCATTTTTTAAGCACCATTAGAAGGCTTTGTTTATTTTTAAAAATCATTGTATTTTTATTCCGATAGCCAGTCACTTGGTTTTCAGTTTCAAATTTAGCATTAAAAATGGGCAATACTGCTTAAATATGTTATAATCACTAAAGTAATTCTTTAGAAGCTTTATGCCCTGAATTCACTCCTCTGGGTCCTTACCTTGGAAAGGTGTTAAGAACGCAGCCACAAATCATGGTATTCAGTACTTTTGCATTTCACAAACCTCTCAGGAACATAAAATTGAAATATTTTAGTTATTATCCTGCAGTGAACAGAAAGCGTGAGTTTGAATAGACATTACTGGTATACAAAAAGAACACCCTCTAAGATGTGGACAGGAGACCCTAGAGACATAACAAAACTAAATAGCATCCCAGCCTGGCTTTGTGCAGCAATGCTAGTGCTTTAACCTGAAGAGCAGGGCTGCTACTCAATAAGGCTCTAACCATTCCTCTTCTCTGCGCCTCTGCTTTTCCTGCTCACCAATCTTTCATATGATAATTGAGTTCTTCTCCTGCAAGGAGTTTCCTCCAGATATGGTTCTATTCAGACACTAAAGAACCTACCATTTGAGCACCATGCTTGGTCTAAGATGCGGTTCAAGTGCTTTGTAAAGTGACCTCCCATATTAACTAATTCCCACCCATCCTCCACATTTCTAACATTATCTGAGAGCTCAGCTAGGAAGAACAGTCCTATCCCAAGAGCTGAGGTCAGTGCTTCAAGGTCACAGTTTGAAACAACCAAGAGAAAACTCAGGTTTCCTGAATTCCAAGCAAAAGTAGTTTTGGGGCCTGAGCCTGGGTGGCATAGTGGTTGTGTACGGAACTGCGGCCCCTGGGTCAGCGGTTCAAATCCAGCAGCAGCTCTCCAGGAGCAAGGCTGGGCTTCCTACTCCCACCAGAGGGTAGTGTTGGCCCACCCCCAAAAAAGCAAGCAAAAGTAGTTTTCATAAACCATTTAAATCATCCTTTTATATATGTTTTCCTGGTGTCTTTGGAGCAAAGACAGCTTTAAAAATAATAAAGTGTGATTCATAATTTTTAAAACTACTTTGGGGTTCAGCCCCAGTGGCGTAAGTGGTTGAGTGAGGAACTGCAGCCCATGGGCTTGGCGGTTCAAATCCAGCGCGGCTCTTAGGAGCAGCACTGGGTAGCGCCCATGACCACCAGAGGCAGTGATGCCCAAAAAACAAAACAAAAAAAAACTACTTTGAAAGTAATATGATTTCTAAAAGAAGTCATGATGTCCAAGTCTGACTAACAAGCAGTGAGACCACTCCTCTCAGCTTGCCCCCATGGGTTCCTCTCCACAAGCTGGAGAGAGGGGATGGGAGCTCTTTGAGGACTCTGAATAATGAACATACATTGAGGCAGAAGACCATAAGTGGAAGCACTACAAAATTGGTGCTGAGTTTACGATATTTTTTCCTATTAGCATTCAAACCTAATCTCAAGGGTTGGATAACTAACATCAAGGTCAGAGGTCAACTTCACTGGAGAATGATGGGCTCGGCTCTCTGTTCCCTTCAAGATTTAAAGTCACAGAAACCCTAGACAGAGCCATTACAAAGCAGAACTAACATAATAGCAGTGGATTTGTTGGGATTTGTAATGAGGGGAGTGGGAAGAGGGTAAATCTAGTCTCCACGCAATCTGAAACCCAAAACTGGCCTCACTTAGACAATTGTGGTCTAAGAAGTAGGACTCGAGTACCCCAACAGCAAGTGGAAGACCCTCCTCTCAGACCAGGGAACAGTGTTCTTAAAAGAACAGGAAAAAACTCCAATGGTGTTTTCCTCTTACTCTCTCCTCTCACTAATGGGTCCCATATTAAAATGTCACAGTGAGAATTTTGCCACAAAGCAAGATAAATCCAACCCCGGCTCTCTAGCCAGGAGTCCAACAAGAAACTGAAAAGTTCAGTGGACAAAAGTATTTTGGAAAAGTGCCCCTATAAATTTTTGGTAAATTCTTGGTCTCAAACCCCTCCCATGCTCTACTTTGAGAATTAACTGACTCTTGTGTGGTGCATCCTTGGAGCATAACTGAATCAGCTTTGAAAATGGGACTGACTCCGAACCACAATCAAGAGGCTGAAAAGAACTTGTGGCCCTATTTGCCCTGGCCAGAGACACTATTCCTGCCTTAAGGCTGCAGTCCTTCCAAATTCAGACTTGTCTTTCTGCTGATGGCAAATCTTTGAATCTAGGCTTGCCTATTCTCTCTTGCTCACTCACTCTCTCTCTCCAGCATATCAAAATTCCTAACATGTCTTTTGGGGTAGATACAAATACTCAAATGTTGAGCCCTGGTGGCCTAGTGGTTGTGTGCGGGACTGCGGCCCACAGGGTTGGCGGTTCAAATCCAGTAGCAGCTCTCCAGGAGCAAGGCTGGGCCTCCTACTACTACCATGGCAGTGATGCCGCACATACAAAAAAATACTCAAATCTCTATCTTTCAAAGTAGAGCAGCAACAACCTACAGCAAACACCTTTCTCACAATCCCCAAGTCCCTCTTGCTACTATGAAGGATTGCTTCACTATGCCATAGACAAAGAAAGAGTGTCTGGAGTTACCACTTCTCCCACCTCAGAAGACTGGCACTAGCTGGCTGACCCGTCGCATTCCAAAGCAATAGGGAACCACCTTTAGAGTTGCTGAAAGCCACAGTAGGCAGCAGATTTGTCTGTACAGGGATTGGTTCCAGGATGGGATTGGTTCCAGGATGGGTAATATGGACCCACTGGAGTGGCATCTGTAGACCTTTCTCCCTGTTGCTATCTGAGTCTCTTATCAAAGATGATCTCAACCTCTCCACATGGACTCTCTAGAAATAGCCGAATCCCCAAACAGTTGCCCAACCCATGCTGAGGCACACTGCACAAGGAAGGGGCGCCTGAGACTGTTGCCTAGATCCCATGCATGCAGCCTAGACAATGAGCTCTTAAGACAGCAATACACCTATTGAGGACAGCAACACCAGATTTTTTTTAACAGACAGGCAACAACCCAGAATCCTTAGCCAGAATCTTTGGTCCCTTCATCCTGGTGCAGGTTTCAGAAATGAACATTGAACTTTTCTTTTTCTTTTGGTGGTATTGCATGCTCGGCTGGCTTTCTTGTGCTTACTTACCCAAGTTCACCAGAGACCATGTTCCATGGGTATCACCAGACCACACAATTCCAGTATTATAATGATTTGTGGGAGAAAAAGAAACCAAGGAGACTCAAATTGATCCTCAATTGAAGATAAATGCATGAAACAAGACATCCTGTGGGAAGCTGACAGACATACTATGGGTAGTGTCATCAGTGTTTCAGCTATCACTATTGAAATTGATCCCAACAACACTCCTGAGAAAACGGATAAGCTTTATTTTCTTTGGTTACTCAGAGGAGAGAGTTCAATGGTAAGAGCTCTCCTAATGCCAGTCTGTATAGAGGCACACCTCCAGAAGTCATGCCTTTAAGAAGGAGGAAGTGAGACTAGCATGTGATAGTGGATCCTCCAAGATAAAATCCTGGAAAATTTCTTTAACAAAATCCACATTTTTTGTATGACTGGGTGTGTTTGTCTGGGTACACTAAAGAAGAAATCCAGGAAGACTCATATCTGTATAAGAAAGAGCTTTATATACAAGAGCAGCTGAATATTGAGAAAACATCCCAGCCCAGCCCAGACCAAGTCCATAAGTCTGATATTAATTATCTCATATGTCTGAGACCAATCTATAAAGTCCTCTTCAGACTCATGCAATGTTGCTGAATGCAGCACATGCAATGTTGCTGAATGCAGGAAGGTCACAGGCCATTGGGTAGAAAACCTTGTGGATCCATTGGAGTTGTAAGCATCTGAGCTCTGGCAGGGGTCTCCATGTGTCTTCTCCAGCTCCAGAGGTCTGGTTCCATCAGCCTCTCTCTGTCATTTCTCCCAGTGATGTCTCATAGGGAGTGAGGAGAGAGAGAGAGAGAGAAAGAGACCACCTCCAAAGAGGAATATAAGACCATCTCCACATAGAGACATTCTTGGCTATGACCTGATTGATAGGCTAGACTCCACTCCTTCACTGTGAATCCTCAAATTTATTCCAGACTATGTAACTACCAGACTGGGCCATGACAGAGGATAAAGTACAGCACAAATTGATTTCAGGAAGTTCTGCTGAAAGCATGAGTATGCACCCTAACCTTCCTGAAAGTGGGCACACCATTACCTGTACAGATGAGCACAGAGCTACAGTGCTTTTGGAGCAGTGAGCTGAAGTTGCAAGAAACCAAATCCGCTGACTTGATAATAACTCATAGTGATTCCACTTGATATGACTCATGGCCATCCCATGCGCATCAAAGGAGTACTGTGCTCCAGTAGGGGATTCAGCAACTGATTTATGTTTTTGGAAGTAGATCACTAAACTTTTATTTAGAGGCCTCAAGATAGACTCTATTATCCAACCTCAGTTACTTAACCACAACTGTGTGGCTATCTGTTTGCATCAATCGTGGATTCAGATGAGATCTTAAAATCAGACTCTAACATGAAGCTGAGTTTAAAGAAAAGGGAAAATATGGGTTGGTACTCAGAATCCAGTCACTCTCAGTTAAAGTGAAAGCCAGAGATGAAGGCTAGTCAGTTAAAAGCCAGAATTATTCAAGGTCAAAGTCAAGGCTACTGAAGAGGTGGATGAGCCCCAGTAGATGAGGCCACTCTGTTTTAGCATGGACACAGTCCTTCTGAGTTTTCAGTCCAGTCCCCAACGCCTACTACTAATGGGGAGAGAATATTGGACAAAAGGATTGGGAGCTGTGACTCTCTGATGAAACTTCTTTCCTTCATCCACCTGCCTTACTCAGAAACCATTTTACTGATCTGAGCTGATTTCAGAGGAAAGATCATAGGATTAAATCTGCAGAAATAGTCTCTGAAAGTGAAGGTTCATCCATGAACAGTGGTGCTTTTGTGGAAATTTAGAGTAGAGGCGTGGTAGTTACATAATTTGGGGGGGTGGGAGGCATCACTGCCCTCTGGTGGTCATGGGAGCTACCCAGCCTTCCTCTCAGAGAGCTGTTTCTGGATTTGAACCGCCAATTCAATGGGCTGCAGTCCCGCACTCAACCACTACGCCCCTGGAGCTCAACACAATTCCATAATTTTGTGTCGACTTGAAGACACATAAACGTGTAGGAGTAATATTCAACCTGGTAGCCTGAAGGTGGCCCCTTGCTGGGGTGGTCTTTTCATAAGGAGAGCCCAGGGAACTTCCCACTCTGAGCTTTGACTTTCCTCTTTGCTAACTCTGACAGCTGCCAGAGCCCCGTGATGGTTTTCATCAACTTTGGATCTACATGACTTTGCACTAACCAGTCTGTGAGATTCCTGCATTCTGCATCATTGCATGTAACTTTTTCTACAAAATTTAAACACATAATTTTGAGGAACAATTTGGATTTTGAGGGGTAATCCTGTTTTAAAATCCCCCACCTCCCCAACCCACTCCCCTGTCAAACTTTTCTTTACTTGTTCATAATTTGAACTCAGTTGTGCATGTACACAAGAAAAGTCAAGTTATTGGTAAGGAAGAAATCTTCGTCACTTCTTATTATGATGTCTCTTGCTTTGTGATACATGAGGACATAAAGTGTGGGGGGGTTTCTGGGGATTATATTTTTGGAAGCAACATGGTAGGGGTGTAGAGCTTGAATATGAGATTCAGAGAGACTGGGATTTAAATTACTGTTCTACAGATTATTATGATTATGATTATTCAATCCTCAGATTTCTTTTGCCTATTTATTTTCTATTGATCATTTTATCAGAGGGCTCTTACAGACCTTATAAATCCATAATTGAATTATGTTAAGCATACTTGCACATATGTTGCCATCATCATTTCCAAAACATTTTCTTTTGGGGGAGCATCACTGCCCCCTGGTGGTGGGAGTAGGAGGCCCAACCTTGCTCCTGGAGAGTGCAGCTGGATTTGAACCTCCAGCCCTGTGGGCCGCAGTCCCGTGCACAACCACTACTCCACCAGGGTTCAGCCTCAAAACATTTTCTTTCCACTTGAGTCCTTAATAGAAGCTCATCTTTTCCCCTCCCTCCCACCCTCCCACTTTCATGAATCCTAGATCAATAACATATGACTATTGTTATTTCATATCTTATACCATCTGCTGTCTCCTTTCCCCCACATTTCTATTGTTCATGGCAGTGCTATTTATCCAATCTTGTAATCAGTCCTCCTCCTCCCCATTTCCTTCTCCCCCTCCCCACACGGTATCACTACTCCTACTACTGTTCCTGAAGGATTTATCTGTCCTGGATTTGATGTATTGAAATCTCTTACCTGTACCAATGTACATACTTCAGTCTAGCAGAATTTGTAAAGTGGGACAGGGTCATGATAGTGGGGGGAGGGGGAAGGAGGAAGCATTTGAGACCTAGAGGAATGTTGTATGTTTTGTCAGCACTGTAATGTACTCTGGTTGAACCACTCCTTCCTTGTGAACTTTCTGTAAGGGGCTGTCCAATTGTCTACAGATGGGCTTTGGATCTCCACACTGACCTCGCGTATTTGTATCTATATGATTGTTTGGTTTGAATCCTTTGATTCCTGATACCATCAACAACTCATGATCACACAGGTTGATGTGCTTTTTCCATGGAGGTTTATTTGCTGCCCTGTTAGATGACCACTTTAGTTTCAAGCCTTTAAGATCTCAGATACTAAGTGTTTTTGATTGTCTGGCACCATTGCTTTCTTCACCACATTTGCTTTGCAACCATTTTGTCTTCAGCAGTTGTGTCAGATAGAGACCCTCGGTTTTCTTTTTAAAGATGAGACTACTTCAGTGATTTCTTTTGAGAATCTGATAGGGCCATCTATGCGAAGACTCTAAGACATTGCCAGGCTTGTAATAACTATCAAGTCAATGTCCATTTATTCCAATCAGGCAAGATGGGGCCAAAATGTTCTACATCATTGAAAATCCAAGACCATTTGGAAATTTCTCCATCATTGCTTCATTGCTTCACAGTCATTTGGAAGTATTGAATTGAAATGTCATTTTTGTTGATTGTTTCTTGCTGGCGTGTGTTAAATTCTTCTTATAAGCTAGGTTGCATAGTATGTTATTTACATCCACTATTTAACTCCTTACAGAATCCCTAAGTTGTATCATAATATCCCATATTACATTTGGAATCTGCCAGTGCTCTAATGTGAACACTGTTTGCGTGAATTTAGAGCATGTAATATTATCTATAGAATTCTGATCTTAAAAAAAAATAAAAAATAAAAAATAAAAAAAAAAGAATTCTGATCTTGCTTGTTGAGAAACTCAACAAGACTGATGCCTTTGATTATTTAAATTTCATCAAGTACCTCTCAGTGATGTGAGCCATTTACATTATTTTTCTAAAGCTGAGAATGAGGGAACTTCCTTGCATATAACAATTTCATCCCATTACATAACAATTCTAAGATTAGAGACTTAAAAAGTACTTGATTTTCCTACGTTTGACATTACTCAAATAATTGTTCTGGAATTACAGCATCTAGTACCTTTATCTGATAGTATTAAATACCAATACTCTGTAGTATTATTTATGAGTTATTGAAGATAGGAACTTGGCAAAGAAAAAGAATTTCAAGTATAGTATTTATAAAAGCAAGAATATTTTAGGGGCCTTAACTTTGAAAGCACCATGTATGAAAGATTTTAGGCTTCTATTTTTGACAATAATGAATCGATTTTCAAACAAACTCTCTCTGAAAAAAATTTTTGAACTCCGGAGAATATACACAGGGACCATGTACCCAGAATAGTTATGCAACATGATATGCACTAAGTTCATATATAGGGAAACATTTATTTTTCCCTGAGGCTCACTGAGAGTTGAAATTGATCCCATAAGGGAACTCTATGGCAGTACCCAAAGAAAAACACATGTCTGTCTGACAGCCCAAAGATTCATAGGAAAATATGAGAGATGTGTCTGGAACATTAGTTCACAAATCTGACTGTATTTCATAGTATTGTTGGAGGCTCGGATTCAAAAATCAATGTTAAAACCATGTTAGGGGGAGGGGTGCAGGAGCTACAGTTAAGCAGCATCACTGCTTTGCTTTGCTGGCTCTTACTAACCTTGAACAGCAGTTCTGTGAAATCTAATAAATATGGGTGGAATCTACAGATGTTTGATGTAAGTGTATCCCAGAGATAGCAATCTGAGCACAATCATTTTTGCTAGCTGACAAGTCTCAATTTATTTTTGGCCAAACCATTGTAGAATTTTCTATAGTGAAGATGTAGGGGAGCAAGCTTAATCCACTTGTAATAAGCTCAGTTGATGGATAGTGTGATGTCTCTTAAAAACAAAGATTTCTTTTAAAAGGGCATGAGTTTAGCTAATAAACTTCTCTGCTTCCCTAGGTAGTATGCTTTCAAACGATTAGCCCGCCTCTTCAGAGCAGTCTCAGAGCTTCTCGCAGTCAAAGTAACTTTAAATCCATTTTAAAATGACAACTAAGAACACATAAAAGATCAAGACAGAGTTTTAAGCTCATAATTTTTTAAAGCACCTGTCAAGCTGAACCCCTTCAATGAAACTTTAGTAGGATACTTCTGCAAATAACTTTGAAATAATTAAAGAGGAAGAAGAGATTTAGATAGGACTATCTAATTTCATAGTGGTCTTTTGGGGTCTGTATGAGTTGGAAAACACACCATGACAATGAGTTTGACTTTGTCTCTAGGCCTAATTTAGTTCCTGTGTAATAGGCAAGTCCAATCTCACATAATAAAATAACCCAACCGCACATCAATGCTAGAAAACACACCTCAAGGTGATCCCCAATGAGTCATACCCTTGTGTAATCCTCTCCCTGTGAATGTGGGTTTCTAACCAAGAAAAAAGGGGTAGGATCTCCCTCCTTCAATTAGCTGAAATCATAAGACAAAGTTGAAGGGCTGGCAGGTCTATAAATCTGGCAGTTGTTAACTATCATGGAGTTGGCACCTGACTCCTGGTGGTCCTCTTCACTGCTGCCCATTCAGGCCATCACCATGACTGGTTTTGAGTTAGACCATTGTGACCCAAGGGTTGACCTTGGCTGATTTTCCAATGCAGATCACCAGAATATTCTTCCCTCCCATAATTATATTGTGTCATATAAGATTTTAGGGAATGTGTTAGTCTGGGTAGACTAGAGAAGCAAATTCATAAACATGCACATGGATATAAGAGAAAGGTCTGTTTATATACAAGAGGAATGGAACATTGAGAAGGCATCCCAACCCAGTCCAGTCCAAGGTCATAAGTCCAGTATTAGTCGATATGTCCAAAACCAGTCTATAAAGTCTCCTTCCAACTTAAGAAGGATGTGAAATGACAACAGGACAGTCACAGGCGAGTGAATGCAGACTCTTGTGTATCTGGTGGCAGTAGAAACCCCTCGGCCCTTGCAGGGATCTCCCCATGCCTCCCGGGCATCTCAGCAATGGCAGGAGTCTCCACATGGCTTCTCCAGCCCCAGAGGTTTGGCTCCATCACGGCAAGTCCACGTGGTCTCTTCTCTGGCTCCTCCATTCTTCAGGAGTCGGGATCAATCAGCATGCTGTCATCTCTTCTTGTCAGTAGTTTGTCTCCCAGAGACTCAGTCAAGTCTCCCTTCTCCAATTGGGAAATATCATGAGATTTCCCAGAAATCTCAGGAGAAAGCCATGCCTACACAGAGGCCTCATTGGCTACTCATTAGCTATCTCCAGATAGACAAGCTAGACTCCATCCTTAGACTCCCAATCTTAAAATTGACATGAGTACATGACTGCCACAGGGAGACTGTCCACTACCTCTATCAGGAGGTAAGTGTTTATATTTAAGAGGACTTGTGAGGGAGTCATGTGTCAAGAAATGTGAGCAGCGTCTAGAAATTGGGATCCACCTGGCCCTAGTTGAAAGCCAAAAGTAAAGAGAACCTTAGTGTCACCACCATCAGAACTGAATATAGGTCAGCAAGCACAAGAGTTTGGAAGAGGATCTGGAGCTCCAGAGATGAGTACAACTCTTTGCTTTTATGACACCTGAGGAGTGAATGCATACTCAGACACCTGAGTCAAGGAAGCTAGGAGATAACAGACAGGCTAAATGTCAGGTAATGTATTACACAACCATCAAAAACAAATGCCACTGGTAGAGTGATTTAAGAATTTTGTTCACTGTACCTCATTAATTTGTATCCAAACTAAGTCCAAAAGACATTCCTTTCCACTTAATTATGTATACTACACAAGTTTCTCTGCCTTTCTGTAAATCTCAGAGAATGACCTATAAAACATGGATGGGCTTACTGGATGCACTTAGTACTCAGAAGAACCTTGGATGCTGTATGTGCCAATCGTCTAACTAAACAAATATAGGAGCTGGGCTCCTGCCGAGTAAGTGACTCTCTCCATCTCAGAGCAGCAAATGGAAGAGGTAAACTCAGATGCCCATGTCTACTGAGATACAACCCAAGATTCTTTTCAACATTGTGGATCCTTTGTGATCACTAATGTGAAATAACTGAAGAGCTGAAAATAAATATCTAATTTTTAGAAACTGCTGAGAGGAGGCTTTAATACATTTGCAGGCAAACTCCATTGTCTTTTAGTTCCAGTTCCCCACAAACTTTTTAAAGCCCCCTCATAGAACTTATACAACTCAATACAACTCAATTCTCACAATTAACACACCTAGTACATTGTAGGCAATCCATAAGTATTTTAAAAATTCAACTAAGTATTTAATTCATTTAAAATAATATATTTTCTGATCCAATAACTAATATGAAGCACACAAGATAATGGTCCACTCCCACAGTTGTGTAATCAAAAGGCAGTACAGTGATGTAGATGGAGAATTTTTTCTATTTTATCTTGAAGATATCTCTCCAAATTCATTCAGCCATCAGTATCCTCATCTGCACAATGACAGTAGCCATACCTTACCATGGTTGTGAGTACGCCAAGGTCAAATCAAATTACACATGTAGAATGCCTGGAATTTAGCATCTTACCACACCAAACAATTTACCCATTGACTGACTGCTGATTCTGATTTAGATGGCATTGCCCAACCTACAGGACCACCAAGACTCCTTTCTTTGACGTTTATGTTATTGCTGGGAGGAGATATTGGTTCTGCCAGAGTGACCCTGTGTCTAACAGAACGTAACACCAGCTGGTTCTGATCCATTCCCACACAGGTTCTTATGTTTGAGCCCATTGGGGCAGCCACTGTGCCAAGCATGCATCCATCGTGTTGAGAATCTTTCTCTGCCCTGCCTCTCTTCTTTACCAAGACTGGGCTCTGATCCAAGGTCCAAAGTCCGTGAGCTAAAGTCTCGCTATCCCTGCTTCTAAGAAACATGCCGACTGTACTTCTTTGAACACAGCTTGTTTGGTCATGTGGTGGTCCATTTTAATTTCAACGCTCTGCATAAGCACATTTTAAACACATGCACTCTTCTTCATTTTTCCTTTTCCAGTGTCCAACTTTCACATGCACGTGAAGCAACGAAAGTTTCCATGGCTTGGGTCAAACTCACCTGAGTCCTCCAAGTCCCATCCTTTAAAGAGGTCTTGTGTGGCAGATCTACCCTACTGCAGTACATTGATGTTTGCACATCCTCAAGATAGAGCAACTTCTCTTCACTTGTTAGGAGTGTCCACAGTCCCTGTGCTCAGCTGCTCACTAAAAGATTAAGGATCTATTTGTGTCCACCCAGAAATCCCTCAGAAGAAAATCTGGAGCGCGTTTCCTATAACGATCAGCCATGGACAACCCCATGGAGCACGGTCTATCCAGAATGCACGTGCAGGGCCATGAGTCAGACTCCAGCCAATGGCAATTAGCTATTCTCATGGGGTGTGGAATGTGATTTTAAATGGAGATTCCTTTTTCCCACTTAGTTTCAGACGGCTTCTTTCAGCTCTTTTCTGCAGCAGGGGACATGTGATACGTAGGTACATTTAAATGTACCTGAAGAGGTTTTTTTCTTTGAAAACAACTTTCTGCTATAAGAGTTTACATCTCATTTCCATTCACTATTCCCTCCACAATTCTGTAGACAAGAAAGGCCTGAAAAATCAGGAGGGGTGGGTGTCGCAGAGGGGATTCTCAATTGATGGGCCTGAGTTTATGGACACTTAGAAGTCACGCACAAAAAAAGCAGCTTAAAGAATCTTAAATTAATCACTGATTAGGAATGTACATCATTTAGAAGTCGTCATCCAAACCTGTTTCCAATTCGAAGAACACAGCGAAGTGATGTGGAAGTAGTTACTGTGGAGCTGGGATTCTTCTGATTGCACTATTTATCAGGTAGTATTTCAAAAATTAAATAGAACTATTGAGTAACACGAAAGATTATAGTAGGGTTCATTTTTTTCCATGGGTCTGTTGAAACTTAGAAATTATGTGCAGGCAGAGTTGGAGAAATCCAGCATGGACCATAATGAATTAGGTCACATTGGTCAAGGAGACTGAGTGTAGAGGAACAGTTCTGACAGCTGAAGAAAACTCGACACGTGCCTCATCCTCGACATCACCTTCCAAACTAACTGCAAAATAATTACAACTTCATTAGGAACCCATGATCTTGATTTCAAAGCTTAAACAATCCTTCTTGGGACCATTTTAAGGCCATTTTAAATCTCTTTAATTTCTCTTCAAGAGAATTTGTTTTACAGCAGGTGTGCCTTTAAGTAGGGCGATAAAAAGGAGACATGACTTAAAACCACTCCCTTGAGTTTCAAACATCTCCATGTGTCCTTTCAAAAGTAGTCACTTCAGTGTTGTTAGAAACCCAGGAAAGGTCATGGGGAGAAGAAACTGACAACCCTCATCCTACAAACCCAAGGGCACTGGGCATGTGATGGAGTATGGCCTCAGAAGACTTAGGTTCAAATCTCTGCTCTGGTCATTGTAACAAGGAGGTTTTAACATTGTAACAATGCAAGTCTTTTAAAAAAAATTAGTTCCATGATCCATTCATTGGGCATAATCACATCTAGCTTTCAGAGTTCTATGAAGAGTAAGTTTTCTAGGTAAGTAGCTAAGATCATAAGACATAATGCCATTTTGTGCACCAAGGCAGCCCGGCACACTATGACACATGGACAGGGACACCATGAATTGTTTCACATCTTTCGAGAAATAAAGGAATACTGGAGACACCTGGTGAACTACTAGCTTATGGTAATTTGTACTTTTTTCCTTAGAGAACGCCGTGTTCCTTTAGAGGAGTTTGTGGCCAAGCTGGATAGAAAGTCAGTATATGTGAAAATAAGTGCACAGCAGGAAATTAGAGTGATGGTGTCCAATCAAATTCTATGGTGTGTAAGGTGTTTGGGGAAGTATCCAGAAGGCACCTGTATCTCTCTAGTGGTTGTGGTTCAGTCTAAAATTGAAACAAAAGAAAGACATTCTTTCAAATTATGTTGTTGCTTTCAAACAGCTTGTATGTTGTTTATACAGAGAGATGTGGTGGTTTAGACCTCGCTACTTAACTGCGCTGTTTGGTGTGTATCTTGCTCTGGGCATCCACGAGAAAGACAAGGCTCATCCACTGAGATACAAAGGTGCTGTGAATCAAAACCGTTTGAGAGCTCCCAAACTAGGTGCTCAGTAAATGTTAGCGTCCTCTAAACTTCATGCTCTCTCACAAAATGCAGCCCTCCTCTTCAAAATTCAGATAAGTTTAACTCTGCACTCATTAGTAATGCCCACTGCTACTCATGTTTTAAGCTAATGTGGTTAATGAGGCCAAGTGGTTAACTCTGGCAAGTAGAGGTTTTAAGGTTTGTAAACTCTCTGTTTTCTGTCTCCCCTGCTGGGGCCTTTTCTCAAGATGAGGAGATGATGGGGTCCTCTAGGAAGGATAGGTTTGCTAAGGAATTTTCTAGACACCCTGAGGTCTGTAGCTTGTATACTATATAGCATAGGTTTTTCTTCTCTCTGAGTGAAACTCATTTATATCCATTTCTTTCTATTGCCTTCTCCACCCTTCCCATAAATATAGTTGCCTTAGTCTTTTTTATAGCCCTTTCTAAAGCATAATTGGATAATAACCAATAATGTAGAAAATGTGGCCTGCATAACAAAACCCTGGGTGGTAGAAAGTGCACAGAATAGTTATTACCAGTATCAACTATAACAGCCTGATCACAGTTTGATGCCCCAGGTCACAGACCAGTCTAGAAGAGATTTACTCACTCAGCCAGTGAGAGCTTGTGGTCTACCATCAGAAAGAGTACTTGGAATAGTGACACCAGATAGAAGGGTGGGAGGGAAGGAGGAGAAGGGGAGAACTGATGGCAATGATGGATGTATAACCACCAGCACCCCGGGGTGGGGGGGGGGGAGGTAGTGGTGAACAACAGAGACATGGGTGAAGGGATGATGTGAGATATGAAAAAATAACAATAATATATAATTTGTCAAGGAGTCACAAGAGTGAGAGGGTGGGAAGAAGTAAAAAGAGGAGTGGATAATAAGGGCTTAAGTAGAAACATAATGCTTTGAAAAAGTCTATGGCAACATATATACAAGTTTAATTGGTATTATTGATAATATCCAAAAAAGCCCCCCCAAAATGATGTAATTTTTTTTTAAAGTTGTGGTTTACAAAATCTTCAACTGTTTAAATAAGCTGATGTCTTTAAGGAACAAGGGTATATGCAGTAATATAAGCTACTTTTTAAAAATCATTTTATTGGTGGATTATAAAATTCTCATCACAATCCATACATACATCCATTGTATGCAAAGGATAAATCACTTTTCTATAAAATCATGGATGTACAATAACAAGATATTTTCTGTATTCATGGAATTGTGGCCTTATAACCCAAAGTGTGAAGCAATTCAAAGAGGTATATATTTCCATCATGAGAAATGATCTCTTGAGTTAAAGGCTGGATAGGAACCTGCTTTTGAGGGTTGACTAAAGGATGGGAGTAGAAGAAAATAATGAAAATGTAGGCCTGCTTTTAAAGGAAAATGTAGCTTAAGTCCCTCCATACCCAAGATGGGAAAGAAGATGAGCTTGAGCAGAAAGAAATCAGGAAAATAAGAAGTGTATTCATTGACTCATCCAAGTTTGTCTTAAAGTGTATTCCACAATACAGGGGATACCAGATATCTGATTCTGAAGGATAAATAATATGTCACAGAGATAAGCTTGTAAAGGGATAATCACAATAGAATGTGTCTATTATTATTTAGAGCACTGCACTGAAAAATCACACATTCACAAAAATAATTTTGTTGGAGAATCAGCCATATCTTCACAGAAGAGAAAACATTTGAGCTGGATTTTGAAAGGTGAATAGTGTCAAGAACTGTAAAAAGCTGAGAGTTGACCTTACTTGGAAGCTAACAGGTTAGCTTGTGAGAGTCTTGGGTACTAGGAAAATTCAAGTTCCCTTTATGAAAGATAAAGGCCTTTACTACTCTTAGCAATGGTGCTATCTAGAGCGTTGACAATTTTTTGTACTTGTTGGCTGAGTCTGAACTCCAAGTGGTGATACACATAAGGTCAAATGGCAACTGAACATGGTGGATTGCATTGCAGGCAGTAACCTTGATCCTAGTGAGTTGAACTTTTGTACAATGGGCAATAAATATATATGTTCTTTGTAACATAAGGAGGTATTTCTCCCAAGGATGGTCACTATGCCAACACCTTTGGAAGGGTTAGTGTCTCTCCTCCCAGGAAGAGGAGAGAAAAGTATGCATAGAAACCTATCTTCCAACAAAAAATAGTGAGCAAGGATGTCTTTCCTGAGTAAATACTATACAGGTGCTTCAAGCATTTTATGGAAATAAAACGTAATATTTATGCAAATCTTTGGAAACCTCTTCACAAAGTTGAGTAGCTGGAGTTCAAAATACTTTATAAAGAATAAGGCAGTGGGAGGTATGGGGGTGGAAAACTGGAGTTGAGTGATAAAAATCATTAGAAGCATGATAGAATTAGTACATGTTAGAATTTATGTAACATACATTGAAAATATTAGTCTGCTCACCAATGTAAGTCATTTGCTAAGTATGCAATTACATTCATTAAACAATGAAATGGATGATTGAATGAGAGACCTGATTTATTTTGTAAACATGGGGACCCATCACATTTTTAAATCCAGAGGCAAATAATCTTATCTGGTGGCTGTATGGCAAAAACATTACACCTACTGCTCACTTAGAGGAGGCGAAGGATAAACTAAAGGTGAAGCACTAAGGATTAACAGAAGTTGTTAGAGTCATGGGGGGGTGGAGGTCAATAAAAGACTCAACAGTTCAACTGGATCCTAAATGAGAGTTCTGGAAAGTTTGAGTTGTTTAGAGTTGTTTATGAATTCTGTTGATACTGAGATAGAAATGTAAGGTGTAAGGAAATGGGATTGATTTTAGAAAGTGTATTTGATGTGGATTTGTTCGATGTACATCTTTAGAGGATATAATAAACAATGTCCAGAAGGTCTTCAGAAGCTCCAAGATGGGAAACTGGCTGGAAGCCACGAGGCACGGCAATAGCAGCTGAAAACAAGAGACTGAAAGAAATCACTCAAAGGGAAACTCTGAAGGCTGGAGAGCCTCGCTTTTGGAAAATCTAGTGAGGCTGTTTGAGAAGATACTGGGAGCGATAGTTAGGAAGTCAAGGAAATGATCTGCTGAAGTTGCACACAGTCACTCTGCTGCCGTCAAACATGCTCGTCTGGCACCAACAAAGGGTTCTTTGCTCTGCCCCCTCTAATGCTCACTGTGCCTCAGACCTATAGTAGAACCCAGTCCTCGGCCGCATCAGTACTTGACATCATCAGATTTCAACATGAAATGTCGAGAAAAATTGCATCAGAGCTCAAACAAAACATCGGAATCTGATCAGACAAATGTAACTTTTGAAAAAAAACACAACAGTTTTTATTTCGACCACTTGGTGTTAGTTGGCATTGTTAGTACGTTTTGTTTAAACCTTTTGTTTTGTTTTGTTTTGTTTTTTGGGTATCACTGCCCTCTGGTGGTAAGAGTAGGAGAACCAGCCTTTGCTCCTGTGGAGCTGGAATTGAACCTCCATCCCAGAGGGCCACAGTCCCGTGCATAACCACTATGCCACCGGGGCTCAGCCCTTGTTTAAACTTTTTACGCCTGTGTTCCAAGAGTTTTTCTGTCATTTTCTTAGTTTTTGTGGCTTTTTGTATTGCTTTTAGAGAAAAGCATAGGTCCTAAGAAAGAGTTTTGTTTGTTTGTTTTTTTTAAAGAATCATGATAAGGAACTGGTTAATCGTCTTATCAATATTGTTGATGGTAATTTAGTAAACCCTTTTAGAAAACAGTTAAGGAAATGCCAATACCAGCCCACATTAGACAGGATTTTGTTTGTTTGTTTGTCTTAGAGAAAGCCAGCCAGGTCCTAGTGAAAAAAGATGAAGAAGGGAAAAAGACTCCTGAAAAGCGGCTACCAGTTGTTTTGATGAAAGGGGATCCCCCTTCCAAACAATGCCTCTCGCTCTCTATGCCACCTCTCCACATCCGTGTCCACAGACCTAGATCCTCGTCCATGTCAAGGTATGGTTCATACCGTAGTAGTTAAAAAAATTTTAATTTTGTCTTTCTTATTTAAATGCTATTATTTAACTCTGAACTTATTTACTTTGAAATGACAGTGTAATGTTTTATATGAAAAGGCAAGGTAAGGATAAAAACTTGATGGTCAAGAATGGAATAGTCCATTTTCAGCTATTTCTTAAGGGAAAAATTGATTTGGAACTCGACTGCATTGCATCTTGACATTCCTTCTGGGAGGGATTAGTGTCAATGTCCGAGGTTCTACTGTACTGAGAAACCTATTAACAGCTGTTTTCCTAGTCGATAAATTAATCAAGCATTTACAGAGCACCTGCCAAATACCTAGTATTGTGCAGGATAGTGATTGAAATTTCAAAAGGAATAATTGGAGATGGGCATCATTTTAATTGAGCAGTTATTTGTAAGATGTCAGCAAAACACAACTGTTTTAAACACAAACAAGATAGTTTCCAACTCATCCATACTGCTCATCGCACTGAAAACAAAGAGCACAGCGGAGCTAGACTCTTGGGTAGTCGGTACTCACAAGATCATCCCTACCAGGGAAAACTCACATGAATGTCAACAAGGAAGAGAAAGACATTCAGAATAATTGTGTCATCTCAGTTGGTTAGTTGGTGTTTCTGTCACTTTATTCCCTTTAGCTTCACCACGATGTCTTGGTTTCTGAAGCAAACGGGAATATGTTTATGTTTGAGGCTATAATGAAATAGCAGTTCTATAAGAATGTTCAACTAACTATATTGGTTCATTAACCAATTATAATATAAAATAAAAACAATTACTTTCGCTTTTTTCATTTTTAAAAATATTAAATGAATGAAGACAGGGATTTTTCTGTCTACTAAATGTATTTGATGGATGCATAGATAAACTTTTTCATTCTACCACATGATGAATAAATTAATAAATCTGGTTCATATAAATCCACCAATGATTTGGAGCCATGGTGGCTTTCATGGATAAATATTAGACTGCTAACCACAATGCAGGCTGTTCAAAACCACTAGCCTCTCTGTGAAAGAAAGATGAGGCTGTCTTATTCCGGACAAATTTTACAGGCTCTGAAAGCCAGTAGGTCACAGGGAACCAGAATCACAACTCAATGGCAGTGGGTTTAGGGGTTTGACCAGTGATTTAGGGCCCTGGCAGCACAGTGCTGAAAGCTGTTAACCCTAAGGTTCATGGTTTGAACCCACAGCTGCTCCAGGGGAACACCATATGGCAGTCTGATTTGGTAAAGATGACAGCCTTTAAACACCTCCAAAGTCACTCTACTCTGTCTTTTCGCATTGCCAGGGGTCAGAATCAACTTGACACCAATGGATTTTTACCAGTATCTAAAAAATGAATTATTCATTCAAATCTCCTCAGCCCTATCCAATTATAAAATTTAACTGTAGTGTCTAGAACAGGAGCGAAAACCAGTGCATTAATTATTGACACACACACGCCAATAAATTGGGGCGAAGACTAAGCACATGTAGTGTGGAGATTGTGCATAAAACTTTCAAGCAGTACCTTGGGTATCAACTGAATTACAAAAGGTATTTGAATTGCTGTCACACACATTTTGGTAATGGTATGCAAAATGTAAGGCTTTGATTACTTTTTGACCCAGAAATTCAACTTCTCGCAATTTACTCTAATAAATATTCATAGGTATAAACAAAACTGTGTTTACAAGGATAGTCATTACCATAGTGTCTATTTAAAAAGTTTGAAAATGTGAGTATCCATTAATAGGATATAATTTAGTCAGTTACCATATTCCCACATGAGGAAATATTATGTAGTCATTAAAAATTAATGCAAAAGAATATTAAATCACCAAAAGAGTGTTCACATTGAATTTTGAGGCTAACATATAGTTGAAGAGTTTAAACAGCCTACACACAGGGGGTTTAATCCCTGATCTTGTAAAATAAATAAATAAATAAATAGATGTATAGATATGACCAAGGAAAAGTCACATGAACTTCAACAAGGAAGAGAAAGACATTCAGAATAATTGTGTCATCTGGATTGGTGAGTTTATGTTTCTGTCGCTTTGTTTCACTCAGTTTCACCATGATTTCTTGGTTTCTGAAGCAAATGATATGCTTACGTTTCAGGAAACATAAGTCCGTAGGCTCTGCTAACCAAAAGGTTAACAATTCAAAACCACTAGCTACTCTGAGAGAGGAAGATGAGGCATTCTACGCCTGTGGCAATCGACAGTCTTAGAAACCCCTGGGGGCAGTTCCGCTCTGTTCTCTAGGGTCACAGTGAGGGGAATCAACACCAGAGCGGTGAGTGAGAGCAGAATAGACGTCCTGGCCTATGAAAATTACCGTTTACTTGTTGGACTTAAAAAACCTACAGACTAGTCTTTCTATACTTTGGGCTTATGATCATCTTTCTTCAAGACACAGCTATACGGTTTCATCGTGTCGACTGTTCGATCACATCCACTCTCCTATTAAGACATAAATATTTCCCCTCCACTCTTGGCAAGAACACCTTTTATGCCATTTGCACTGCTTGTTCCCTGACAATGACCTCTAGCAACTGTAGGGTAAACACTTGATTGGAAAGCATTAGGTGGGTCATTTAAATTGACCGGTCACTCCACGGGAGAAAAGAATAAGCTATCTGCTCCCATAAAGATTTACAGCTTCAGAAACTGCAGTGCAAGTCAAAATCAACCTGACGGCGATGCGATTTGGTTTCGTTCCTTGACTATGTCTCTCATCTCTTGCCATTGGCCCCAGCTGTCTCTTGACTCCAATGTTTGCATTCCTAACAACTACACCCAGAGAGCCTGTCCAAGGGGACGTGAGCGAGCTATGATTACGCCCCTCTGGATCTATGCATTCTGTTTTCATCCTCCCTGATTCTGTACTATGAAAGAGGCTCGTAAAAGAAGAACGATCATTCTGCAAGAGGATTTTTTATTTCCTATCACATGGAGAAATGGGCAAAAAGACTTTTCCATCAACTCTGAAACAAGGACTTGGCTGGAGAAAAAACACAAGTGCATAAAGGCATTGGCCTCTTCCTGAAGGATTTCTCTGGTGAGATACCCAGCTTCTCACAGGAATAAGAGAAAGTGGAGCTACCGCCGTTGGGTGTCTTTCTTTGATCCACGGTTGTAGAAGGATACTGACCTATTAGCAACACTTACATCCTCTCCTTAGCCCATATACCACGCACCTCTAAGTGTGTGTCTTTAGAGAGATTATCTAATATTTCAGGGCATCTGGTTTTTATACACTGCAAAATGAAGGTTGAACTCAGTTCCATTTCTATGCGGTACAGAGTGAAGATTGGGTCTATTGTAATATTCTGTGGCAGACAACTCAAATAAGAGCCATTGGTCTCAGCGTGCCCTTTCACTTGGTTCCGTCTGCATACAAAATTGGAAATTGAGGATGCCTAGCTTTTTCCTATAAATAAATACCTAGGATGGCTTTGACCAAAAAGAGAAACAAAGATTACCTCGCTGAGGAGAAAAGGGCACATGACCTTTTCAGACAAGGCCAAACATTCAGCCCAATGCAGGTCAATTTGGACAATATGTCATCCAAATGTTCGCTGTCATGCATCTCAGTGGCTATGTGAACCTAGGACCTGTGTGTGTGTGTGTGTGTGTGTGTGTGTGCCCGCATTCATGTGTGAGTTTCTTACAAAGGAAGTCCCATAAGAGCTAACAACCTTCCTTATTTGTCCAAGGCCTAGACTGATCGTGGCTACAGTGGGAAACATTCAACAACAAGTTGTGAAATGAGGCACTTCGGGAGGCTGATAGCTTAATAGACCCTAATCCCCACAATAGCCCACATTAAAATTCCTTTGAAAAAGGCACTCGTAAAAGGGAAATAATATGTCCTGCAGAGAGAAACTGAGGTAGACAGTGCACAACCCCCTCCCCTTAATCTTTCTGACTAGTCTTTCTGATTTTACAACATGATACGTTCTGAACATTTTACTAAAATGCAGGTTTCTCATTTCAGCCTAACTGCTGTTAATCTGTTCCAAATGTGAACGTTGCAAATCCGGGCTGGTGACCATTGCTGTATGGACTCGATAATGGAAACAGAGCTGCTCGCCATCTGGTTCGGTTCAGGGTACAACTTGCCACCTAACATTGCAGAATTTGCATTGGAAACCCCCTGCATTTCATGAATGCCACAAAGAAGGATTGAAGCAAACAGCACTCCCCACTAGTCATGTGTCCTTATTTATTGCTCTACAGCTTTGCTAAATATGGAATCTCACATTACTAATTTTGGCAAATTCCAGGGTGCATAAACAGGCCCAAACCTCTTAACATAAATCATGCCAGACCTGCCTAATGATAATTTTAAAAATTCCTGGTGCTGGCTTTCCAGCATTCTGACAGAAAACCAGCTTAGGAATAAAGGAACAAAAAGTGAAATTGGTTTCTTGTTGCATACCTCCCTTACCAACGCGGCTGTTATAGCTCTATGACAATATGTGCTACTCCGCCACATTATGAATAAATTGGAAAATGTGATTAATCTGGAGCTACCAGCAATTTTCTAAATGGTCTCTTGCTTCAAATGAAAGCATTTCCCAAGGCCTTTCCAACTCTAAAATTCTATGCTGTAAGTACTACGATCATCTGGCCAACCATGGAACCCTTTCTAATCATATTAAAGGATCACAGGATATGCTAGCCCCAAAAGAGTTTGAGAGCCAGACAGCAATGCTTTAATCATGAGAGTCATGTCCATTCTATTGCCATGGTCTTTATAGGGCTTGAAATTATGCCTTAGGAATCGAAGGTGTCTGCCGAATGAATGGAAGCAAAAAGACACCAATGAGGCATAACCAGCTTTAGATGACAACTTCTGACTTGTTCTTCAACCATTTGTATGTGATCCTCAGAGAACCCAAGATCACCATAAACATGGCAGTAGCATGCAGCATCCTGTTCAGGTGAAATGTTGATACAGCCAGGGGACCCCAGTTTCCTGAAGATTGGTTAGCTTACATAGGGAGGCCTACCTCCATTACAAAAGGAAGGTAGGAGCATACCAAGGATTATATATCTCCCTGCTAGTTGTCTATATTCTCCTTAAACAGACAGATAAATACAGAATTACTCAAGGCATTCCCAGTGCCCTACGACAAAATTTATTTAGGCTTGCTTTTCTCAGTTAACAAAAGCTGGAGGAACTCTTTCTAAAACTTTGCCCTAGGTTGCAAATTTTCTAACGATCTGAATTAGTATTTCATTTCATCTTGACAACCCTATAGACTTTCTAAAGTGACACTCTTAAATATGTCTCAATAGCTGAAGTCCAGTTCCTGCGGGCTAACGGACTAATGAATCATACATGAGCAAGGCGGGAGTAAATCCAGCCTTTGTTTCCATTTGGAGAGAAAATGGCATGGAAATATATCAAAGAAGATAAAAGTGCATCTAAAGACTGCCCAAGTAGATGCTCAGGACATCCACTAAATGACTTTCCAAGAAAGTAATTCTCTTAGAAGCAAGCAGTTTTTTGAAACCTTCTTGGCCTTCTCCATCTCTAACCTACCTGTCTGCTAGAAAAATAGCTCTCATCCGCCAGCCAAAAGCTAATGTCTATGAATCACGGACTGTTGTCTTGCTTTTCTGTCTTGTGTTAGCAATGTGGCCTCCATCATAAGAGGAGTTGAAATAGCAAACGGAGTCCCTGTTCCTTCTTGATTTTCCTTTCTTTTCCTCCTTGCAATCTCTAACCACCTTGCTTTTCAGTTTCTTCTGCATATCAGATCTCAGAAGCCGATTGTGTATTTGCTTGTTCACCCATTCAGCATGACTGCAGAGAGGAACTCTTTTTGCCGTGGCACATTACAATTTGCACCAATAAATCCCCATGGTATCAAGAAAATTCCTTTGTACCATGATAAAGGCGCCTTCTAACAGCCAAGAAAGAAAACCCAGGCCCACATGTGCACCTTAAAAGAAACTTCACGTGCTTTGTTTTTCCTTTCTCTCTGACAGCACTGCAATCTGGGAAGCTAAACAGAATTGGGTCTGCTTAGTGCTTGTGTGGGAGACAGGTTGAGAATACCCAGCACTCCTGCCCCTCTCTCCTCCCACCCCCGCTATCCTTGGCCCACCTGCCTAGCGTAGGGCAGTGGTGGAGACAGCACAAGGAATCAGGGATACGTGATAGGGTGACCTTTCTATGACTTACAAATGCTCTCTAGGTCCCAATTCCCAGGGAAGACTGTTTTTTATTTTCAGATCGTTTTATTGGACTATAATGAGCCTACCAAACAATTCATGTGTTTGATCCCATAAAGAAGAGTGGTGCAATCATCATCATAATTGACTGGGAACCTTTTCTTCTGTCTCGTATTTTGAATATGCTCTGCTCCCTCTTAGATCAAGATCTGTCTTTGTTTCGTGTGGTCATTGTTGGTAGGTCCTTATTTTATTTTTATTTGTTGGCCCTTGCTTTGTATGTTTTTCTGTATAGGGAATTTGGGATGGGTGGATTAATGAGGACTGACATTTTTAAGCCTCCTCCAGGGCCAGACATAGACTTTCATACTAAAAGTCTGTTTATGGTGGTTAGAAAGGGGATACCCTAACGGGTTACTAAGGATACCTGGCAGTGCAGTGGTGAAAGCAACTTGCTGTTAACAAAAAGGTCAGTGGTTGGAATCCACTTTCTGGACCAAGGAAGGACAGTGAGGCAGTCTGCTCCAGCGATACTTTGCAGCCTCTGAAGCCCAATGGGGTAGCTATTCTTTCCTATAGGGTCACTATGGGTCAAAATCAACTTGATGACACTGAATTAGGATGAGTTAATACATTAGAAGAGAGGATGAAGTGGAAGGTATCTAACTTGAAACACATGAAATTAACAGCTCTTTTTTTTCCTCTGCCTTACTTTGCTCTGGCTACACTCCCACAACCTATGTGCATTTTCTTTCTTCTCTGTTTGTGCAAATGCTATTCATTACGAAGGCCTATGTTAGACAGGTTTCTCTAGAGATACAAAACCAGGACACTAGTAATTCTTTTTATATATTTCCATAGGTAGAAGGATGTATAAGATAGGAAATAAACAGTTAACTAATCTCTAAAGCAGTACAAATGGCATGGTGCAACTCACTTGTATGAGACAGCTAGTAGACTGGCAGCCCTTCACGTCTTGAGGGTCACCGAGTAGTCCTCTGTAGAGCAATTCGGGCTATCTGGCCACATGCAGCAAACATCAAAGCAGGTCACCAACAGTCAGCCAGATGACAGAGTCCAACAGTCCCCAGCTCAAAAGATGTACATTCCAGGAATGTGGCGAAGCAGGGCTTGAGGGAACCTCAACTCACAGCCCCACAGTCCACCAATTAGATGTCCCCCCGTAGTGTCGCTGGGACATCCAGGCACAGCATGAACAAGGCATCTGGCTGGTCCAAAGATCCAAGAGCAAGAGGGCAAGGTTGAGGCTCGCCTTTCAATTGCTCTCCAGTGTTCATTGGTCATGTTGCCATAACAGACCTACCTATCTTCTTTGGCATGTTGGCACAACAAGCTTACCTATTACAAGACCTAAGTGAAGTCGTTCCTTTATCCAGTACCTTGAGTGGATTCTGACCGCCCCCCCCCACCTTATAGGACACAGTAGAAGTTCCCTAATGTGTTTTCAAGGCTTTACACAAGGACACCGCCTCATCCTTTTACTTCCGAGTATAGCAGCTGGTGGTGTGAAAGCCCAACCTTCTCTTGAGTAGCCAAAGGTGTACTATTGCTCCCCCCCTTGAAGCCTAATAATTATGTCTTCCAATTAAACTTTCTATCTTCTGATTCTCTAATATCCCCAAAGCCCAAGCTTCTGGAGTTAATTATTGTCTATTTATTTTCTACAACTTAGTCTTACCCTTTCATCTAGATTTTAAACATTTTGAGAAAAGTTCAACTACAATGTTCTTTGCTGGTACTTCTTTCATCACTTACTAATTGTGTGGCCTTGAGTAGATTCTGGGGATTCATTGTGCCTCAATTTCTCCATCTTTCTGGAAATAGCACCACTATGCATTCCTGGTTGTTGGAAACAGAGTAGGTAATCAAGAAATACTTGCTGTTGGATCAACATTTCCTTAATTATTTTGAATGTATTATATTCTTAAATTTATATTAATATATGCTTACTACAAGATTATAATTATAAATATTACTTTCCACTGGACAAAATTTTAGGGATTGAATATTTCAATGATTTTTTTAAAAAATTTACTCTACGTTAGAAATTGTTGTTTAAAGGGGAAAAAAAAAACTCTTGTTAACCATTTTGTTTTGCCCCTTACAAATAAAAAAGAACAAAAACAAGTGAATTTGAGCATCAGAGGTGATTTCTATTCAAAAATAAAGTTGAGTTTTATTCACTAAATAAGTGACTATCCATGCAAGACCAGAGGGATATTCTGGAAGAATATCTGCTATAGTCCGGGGTTCAAATCCCTCAGCTGGTTGATACAATTCTTACTGGAGGGTAAAAGATGACTCACCTCATTGCATGAACAGAGACAATAAATTTTACCAATGAACATGATGAGGGTGGGTCAAAATATCACTTGCTTTATCTGGTTTTCCCTCTTGTGGTACAAAATCTCTCCTTTCATGCTAGTGGGCTTATCTCATGTGGAATTTTTCGCTCTCTCTTTTCCTGATCATTTTATTGGGAGCTCTTACAGAGTGTTATAACATTTCAAAATTTAAATGAACCGAGCTTACTTGTACAATTGCTACTGTAATCTGTTTCAAAACATTTTTTCTTCTGAAACTTTGATATCGGCTCCCATTATCCGCTCTACCCCCAACCCTTGCCCACAGGAACCCTTGCTATTGTTATGCATTATTATTCTATTATTATTATAATTCAGTACACAGGGGTGCCCCCCCCAAAAAAATCAGAATTATGCTGGGCAGATTGGAGCTTTCATAGTACGTGTTTTTTATGCCAGTCAAGCATCCAGCAAGTCATTCTGAGTTGTGCACCCAGTGGCATTGCCTGGGAAGGTTGTCTCTCATTAGGGAATGTTTATTGTGAAACAGTTTTGTTTCAACCTCATTTTTTCGTGATGCCTGTTTTCCAAGAATGGTATGCAGCTGTGACATTTTGTTTCCTGATTGGGGAAAAATCCCACAGAAACAGTTGTGATGTTGAACAGCTAACAAGGACAGCACTATGGGGGAAAAAATCCAGTGATAATTAGTTTTCTCCTTTCAAAAAAGGTGAAATGTCCATTGATGACAAACCTTGTTCTGGACATCTGTCAATTTCCTAAACAGATGAAAATGTCATCTTGTGGTTTATTTGGAGTTCGTTCCATCAGGTCAGCCTGTTCACCAAGCTTTCTATTTAGAGGCTCTGAGATTGTGTAGCAGTGTATGATAAAAGAGACCTGATTTGTGGCTGAAGGGGGACCAGTTTTTTGTCACCATGACAATGCACCTGCTCATTCGGCCATCTCAGGGTGCAGTTTGTGACCAGAAAAATCAACATGCCTCTCGTGTCCCACATATTTTACTCACCTGGCTTCTTTCTGTGTGACTTCCTTTGGTTTCTGTGAATGAAGAAGGATATGAAATGACAGCCATTTGATGACATAACACAAGTGAAGAAAAAAATGAGGGAGGACCTGTCAGCCATCCAAATAGATGAGTTAGAATAATATTTCCAACAATGAAATGGCAAATTTGACAAATGTATTAAGTATAATGGAGAGTACTTTCAAGGCCATAATGTTGTTGTGTAAAAAGAGTTAAATAGATAGCTTTGAAAAACATACAGTGTTGGAAGGGTACCTTCCCACCGTGTGTGTGGCTGTGTGTGTGTGTTAATTTGTGTTAATGTGTGTGTGTGCGGACTACTACTTCCTCTTCTTGGAGTAACAGAACGAAAGCAAATATCAGGAAAAGTTAATAATCTTATCACTAATGTCTAACGTTAGTACACAAGGGAAAACTAAAAAAACTCAAGAGTGTTTTCTACCTGTAGAGAAAAGACCCATCTTATATTTGGTAGGAAGACCACAAATAATAAGGTATTTGGTTGGTGTCTGAGTCCAGATTGACTAGAGAAACAAATCCACAAATACTCATATGTGTGTAAGAGAGAACTTTATATCAAAAAGTAGTTGTATATTAAGAAAATATCCCAGCCCAATCCAGACAATGTCCATAAGCCTGCTATTAGCCCATGTGTCAGATATCAGTCTATAACTCCCTCGTCAGACTCATGCAGCATATGCCATGATGCTGAACGCAGGAAGATCACAGACCTGTGGGTGGAAAGTCTTGTGGATCCAGTGGTGGTGGAAGCATCTCTATGTTGATGTGGGTCTCCACATGACTCCTCCAGCTCCAGGACTCTGGCTAGGAACAGCATGGCTCCATGCGTCTTGTTAGCAGTAGGACATGAGTTCCCAGAATCCTTAGGAGAAAGCTATGCCCAGAAAGAGGCACCATTGGCTGTGACCTGATTGACGGGCTAGACTCCACTCCTTCGCTCAAATTGACAGGAGATTATACAGTTGCTAGAGATCAACCCTTGTCAACTGAACACCTTTACAGGACTTTTTAGCCATATGTAATTTTAAAACAAAACAATAATAAAATTATATCTGTACCTTACAGGATACAACTAAAATGCATACAATTTAATATGTGCCAGTCTCACTACCCTATAAGTGAACAAAACAATATTCTGTGCCTAACAATTGCATTTAACGGAACACCTACACCATAATCCTATAATCCTATGAGTATATTCCCCCACCTATGAGAGTTTGCAAGCCTCTTCGCGCCTTTATCTGCCCAATTTTGGGTATCGAATTTCTATCAACTTGACAGGAGACTATGAGCTGCACAGTTGCTCACATACACACACACGAGCCAAAAAACTACAGGAGACTCGGACACATAGATCAGTTGTTCTTGAATAGCATACCACAAGACATCAACTTATGGAGGTAAGTGTTGCTCTGATTCGGCAAGCATACAAAACAAAACAGCAAGCAACCCAAAGAAAACTGTACAATATTAAGAAATGACTACATGTAGTTACAAACTTGGGTTACAAGCGTTCAATTTCCTTAATGATTTGAACATCCCCTGCTTGTCTTTTACTGTCATGGCAGACAAAGTGAAACAGGGGCAGATCTGAAATTTTTCCATTTGAGTATTTTCCATGATAAGCAGAACAGGAAAGTTACTGTTAGAAGCATCTTGAAATAGGAGCCTTGAAAAAGCAGAGGGATCCTGATATGGGCGCCTGGATTATCTGCAAAACCACGTCTGTTCCAAATGGTACCCTCAGCTTCCCTCTTTAGCTGGGCACCTCTGTCTTCTTAGGGTCCTCAAACACACCTGCAATTGAGCTGAGGTCAGTTTGAAGTCTTGCTTTGAAGCATTTGAACCAACCTCTAGTCAAGCAAATTCTTCATCAAAATCACCTTCATGTCCTACACATGCAGTTTTTAAGTATCAAAAAGGCTTGAAGTCTTTTCTTACATTAAACTAAAATGATGCTCCAGTTCTTACTGACCTACCCATTCTTAAGGACACAGTTAGAAATGGATTGCGTTCTCAGGAATACTGGCACAACAGGAAAAAGTAATCCTCCAGGAAGATGGAGCTTGGATGTAAATGTCACTTGGATCTGAAAGGAGAAATTGCCCAGTGTTTTCCAAATGCTGGAAAGATGCTTGGCTGTGCCACTCACTCCAGCCTTCTCACTCCCTCACCATAAGTTGGGGAAGTTGATTTTGGAAAAGTCATTCCTGCTCCTTTAATTTTGTACTGATGCCTGGAGTCGATAGACTTTAAAATTAGTTGCTACTGAGTCGATTAGGATTTATGGCAACCACATACGTGTCAAAATAAAACTGTGTTTCATAGTGCTTTAGTGGTTGATTTTTTCAGAAGTGCATAGCTGGTCTTTCTTCTGAGGTGCCTCTGAGAGGACTCACATTTCCAACCTGTCAATGTAGATGTTTTTGTTGTTAGGGGGCCATCAAATCGATGGCAAGATGCAGAATTACCCAGGTTGCCCCCCCCCACACGCACACACACACCCCACACTTGTTTGTGTATTTGAACCTATTGTGGCGGACCTTGTGTCAGTCCAGCCCACTGAGGATCCTCTTTTCCACCACTGACACTCGTTACCTTACCTCATGTCCTTGCCCAAGAATTGCTGCTCCCTGATGACGCCTCAGAAGCACATTGCACGATGTCTTGCCATCCGCCCTTCAAAGGAGCATTTTGGTTGTGCTTCTTCAAAACAGATTGTCTTGCTTTTCTGGCTGTCTACGGTATTTTCACAAGCCAGCTTGCTGGATCTTTCAGTAGACTTTCTATAAATTTGACTAAAATGAAGAGAACCCCCCCGCCTTAGATTATTTTACCTTTAGAAAGGGAGACTAAAGGCACAGTTAATCCGAACTGTAAGTGAGCAAAGATCATTGGATAATGCAACAGGGTAGGTAGTGACTGAGCTACTCAAATTTCACAGGGGGCAGGAGAATCAAACGAAGCATTATCTGAACCCTTGATTCCATTGGGGTAGTGGTGAGAAACCCCTCTCTTCCCACCTTCTTTACCCATTCTGACTCCAACTGTCCTCCTCTCAACACTCTCCACATCTCCATTGCGTTCAACAACTAATTGACATGGCCATGCAGAACTCACAGCCGTGGGAGTGTGGTATTCATTAGGGAATTTAGTAAGTTACAATTCAGGATTAGACATCCTCAGGATACAGTTCATTGGTCAGTAAAGTCTCTTCTCAAGGAATGCACATCCCTCTCTGGTCCTCAGCATCACAATCACATGGCACTTTGGCCTCTGCCCTAATAAGCAATTTTACAAAGCTCTGTATGTACTGCAAATAAATGCCCCAGAGACCCATCACTCTGATGCTAAACTATGCTCAAAGTCACTGGGCTCTAGCTCTGTAAATCATCAAACTTAGCTTCCCAAACAAATGCACCCCCACTCTGAAATAAGCTGCCACGCACAAAGCCCTCCACATTCTCCCTCTATGATTTGGTTGCCCCCTCCTCTGTTTCCTGAACTTGGTGTTGACGCTGACTCTGCTGCTGCTTCTCTGCCACTTATCTGGTGTCTCCTGAATTGAAGAGGTTCAGTGCAGAAGAATCTCGGGGTTCAAAAGACACTTCACTCTGGTTCTTGTTTCTTGATAACAGTGACACACACACACACACACACACACATACACACATCACCACCCTCACACCTCTGCTTCTGAAATGGCTCATTTTAAACCAGGCAGAATGGCCCAAATGATCAATTCCCACACTAGAATTCTCAAAGTCCTCTTTACATGAGCCTACCATCATAATTGGATGAATAAAAAGCATGAAGTTGTCAAGGATTTCATTTTGCTTTTATCCATAATTAATACTCATGACTAGCAGTTGGAAAATAAGATGACATCTTGTGATGGTTAGTGATTATGTTGCCTAGCCCCACTCAGTTAAGGATAGACTGACAGCAGTCTAGTGGCAGTTTGATGATACGTCCTTGGGGAGTGACCTTTGGTATAAGAGCAAGACCAAACAGAAATGATTCCTCTCTGCCTTCCTTGTTGGGGTTCATAGGAACTCTTTCTCCCTTCACTGGGACTCTGTGCAGCCCCACGTGAGCCAGTCTGTCCATGAGCCAGTCTGTCCCTGAGAGCTGTTGGTGCCCAGCCATGCCTCCACTGACCTGGGATTCACATGACTCTGTAGTCACTGGCCTGTGACCTCCCTGTTTACTGCTCCCGCTCTCTGCATCAACTCTCTGTGGCTTCATTAGTCTGGAGAGTCTCTGACTACTATTGGACCTATGGACTTGAACTAGACTAGGCAGGGGCACCTTCATGATGCCAAGGGGCTTCTTCAACTAAAGTTAGTTCTGGCATATAGATTAGTGGCACTGGCTTGTTTCTATAGACAACCCATCCTAACACATATTCCACTAGCATCTATAAGCAATTGACATTGTTTTCATCTCTTGTACACAGAGTTGGTAGGGTCCAGAAATGATCCTCTGTACCAAACAATAACTACTATTATCACAAGGATGCCAGGCACCTTATTACATGATTAGAAAACTGTCCAATACCTTTCCTGGGTCATGAACACCTCAGGTTTCATAGTTCTACCCAATCTTTTGGCATGAATTACAAAGGCAATGATGCCAAGTTGTGAGGTGAGTTTATGCCTGAGGTGATGGTTAAGGTTATGTGTCACTTTTGTTGGATCACAATTCTCAGTGGTTCGGCAGTTGTGTAACGATGCTATCATCCTCCATTTGGTCATCTGATGTGACCATCCTCTATTATCTAATTATGACCTGCTCTTTGGAACTGACCCATGTCAATATGTGAGAAATAGCTGTCCTGTTTTGTCAATGAATTCAGACTCTATAAGGCAAAAAAAATGGTTTTAATGTTATGCATCTCAAATAGCATTCCAAATCAGTCGTCAACAAATCAACTCTTAAACTGTTCTCCATAGGACCTTTAATAACTGATTTTCTGAAGTAGGTCACCAAGGCCTTTTTTCCAAAGTACATCTAGAATCTAGCATCTAGCCTTTGGGTCAGCATCTGAAAACTTAGGTATTTGTACCATCCCATGTCTTAAAGCAAAGTTAGAATTAAATATACAACAACAATTCATGGGTATTGAAGAAATGTGCAAGAATACAATTAAAGGAAGAATTTAGTCTCAGCTCAAAACAATCAAGAGATTTACCAAGTGTTCCTTTAAGTATATTCTAAACTTTCCACTTTCTGAAAATAATTAGGTTCTGGCATTTTGTTTGCCATAGACCCACACAAACACAGTATCATTACATTTTATCTGTAGCACAAACTTTGGATTGAGCTCTAGTTTGTTTTCCTCTGAATCAAATTTTCTCCCTTAGTTAATCTTAAGAAAAAGAAACCATAAGAGCTAGCCAGATGCTTCAATGCTGAAGGAAATCATTTTGGTGTAATCCCAAAAGAAGAGAAAGCCAGGAACTTTGCAAAGTTCGGGCCATTTTAGACCACACCCAGTCTGCTGCACGTAGGCTGTGGGACTCCTGTTTGGCAACTTCCAGAACAGCTAGCTGCACCACACAGGTTCAGCCTGTAAGTCTCAAATATGTGTGGCCTGGGTTGGCTTCCACCAGCTGACTATCTTATTTCATGCAATCCAAATCAGCCACAATATTAAACATCCTTCTAACTAAATCAAACTGCCTGCAAAACTGCCAGACAAGCAAATGGCAAGAGAACAAGACTCCTAGCTTGAAAGATGCAAAAGCTAGTTACTGCCTCAAGTCAAAGAAGAGACTGGGTTTGGAATAAGTCTTCATTTGATTAAAGAAAAAAGGAACAATCCAAAGAAATCTGAAAATGCCATAGCAAATCAGAGATACATCTAGTAATGCTGTAAAAGGAAAATTATCGATGACACTTGGTAAATCTTAGGAAAGTCATCTCTCCCCATGTACAAAGTAAGATTCTACCTCTTACTTCTGGCTCAAAGGATTTTAGTTACTGTTGAATTATTTTATTCTTTTCTTTTTTTTCATTTTCTTTTTTCCAATAATTTTATTGGGGGCTCTTACAGCTCTTATATCTACATTCCCTGAGAACTAATATTATTAAAAGATAGAAATCCTGAGGAATGGAATGTGTCCTAAAAGCAGCAAGTCTTTTAGAGACCAATATATTTTATTTTTGCCATAAGAGAAAGTAAGATTGTCAAGAATTTGTGTTTTCCACTCTATTTTGTCTATTCTGCAGCCCTACGCTACAAAATTTCATGTTCTGCTACTCCTGAAAGGAGAATGAGGCATTTTAGACTTTATTCACATTTATATTTCCACACTATAAAAATAAAAAATAAAATAAACTCATTCATACTTTACCATTTGTTCTTTAGCATAAAACTCTCATATCTATAACATTTTGCATAGGAAAATGTTTACTTTTATTATTATTCAAAAGCAAGGCTGACTGAACATTTATGCTTCTAATTATATTTCTTCATGAAATAACCAATTTGCTATTTTCACAATGACATTTCATTTCAGGGACTTCTTACAGTGCAAATAGTCTTCTTGATTACCTATACTTAATACCAGACTTTGAGTTATTTCAAGTATTTGTTGCTGTGTAAAAACCTCAATCTAAATGAAAGATCTTATTAAGAATGTACTATATTGTCGTAATTAATAAATGCTATGTTCTTTTTTTTCCCTAGCTTTTGTTCTGTCTAATCTGTGTAAATGTTAGCAAATAGAATATTCATGAATTAACTTGCTATCAAATCTATGTGTCAAAGCCAAAATAGAAGACATTGATCATTGTTCTCTATTTTAGTGTTACTGAATGGATCATTAAAACTATTTTGTAAACCTTTTTCATAAGCTTTGAAAAACTCAGAGTTAGAATATTTTATGTACATTTTATGTAATATATCAAAATGAGTTTTTCTATTTTCTATGACTAGCATACAACCTTCACATAGACAAAATTATCCTATTAATATTAGCATTTTTAAATTAAAAAATTGTGTATCATTACCAAAGAGGAATGTTAGATGAGAGTTTGTGTCCCTACTAAGTATTGTAAAGTAAATGAATGTTTCTTATTTTAAATGTCAAGCAGAATTATGCAAAGAGAATGTTAATGATACCTATACTTTAAATGCAGTTGGAATCAACTCTATAGCAGTGAATTTGCTTTGAGTTGAATATTTTAATCATGGTAGCATAGTAGCTTCTGAATCCAAGATCAGCAGTTCAAACCCACCAGTAGCTCTGAGAATGAAGTTACCCTAAAGATTTAGAGTCTCGAAAACCCAAAAGGGCAGCTCTGCGGGTCTTACAGAGAATCAACTCAGTCACAGTTGGTTAGAGTTTGTGTTTGTTTTAAAGAATTGTAAATCACACTTAAGAAAAATATTATCTCTCTTTTTGATCAAAAATCAAATCAAAAACATACAGAAAGCCTCAGTTTTCTCCTGTGGCGGCCATTCAATTTCACCGATCACCAAGTCCTGATACGTATATATTTTAGTTTTTCTTTAATCTCTGCATTTTCTCTGGGGCTTTTTATTCTTATCATATTACCATGCTTCCTTTCTTTTTATTATTTTTTCTTTTTTTATTTTTGGGGGCATCACTGCCTCTGGTGGTTGTGGGCGGTACCCAGTGCTGCTTCTGGGAGCTGCCGCTGGATTTGAACCGCCAAGCCCGCGGGCTGCAGTCCCGTATTCAACCACTTTCGCCACTGGGGTTCAGCCCGTTTCCTTTATTTTTCTAATCTGAACTGCTATTCATATTTCCTTTCTCCTGCAGCTCCAAATCTATTTTGAGTTAATCTTCTGCAATGCTTATAAAAGCTGCTTCAATGTGAATGGTGCTTCGATCGACCATGTGCCATCCCCAGGATAAAGTATGGGCTGTGTGGCATGGCTTGGACCACTTTCTTTTTCTCCTTTGGGATTTCTCCCATGTCCTACATTTTATTCAACAAGTGTTCATTAGACAACTGTTGCCAGCTTTCTTGTATGGATTGATTACCTGTTCATGTACCTTTTCCGTTTTCATTGTGTACTGGATTCATCCACTAAAAAACACTGACCAGGAAAGCCTCAATGACAGCTGACAACAGCCATGTGTCTTCACATCATGGGGTCTTCCCCTACCCCAACAGTTTTATTGGCACATAGTTTACATTTCATGCAGTTCAATAGTTTAATCCTGTCAAGGAAATTGTACAAATCATGACCACATCAATTTTAGAGCACCCCTCCCCCCATGGTTACAGCTCCTTTAAAATGAGTTATCACAATCCAGTCTGATGCCCCCTCCCCCTCCCGTCTTCATTATTTACTTCTGAAATCTCCTTTTCCTTTGTAACACCCCTTACCCCACCCCTCAATTCCCCATATTCCCTCATCTAAGTTATTATCTTTATGCATCCACTGCAGTGGAGTCTTTCATTTAAAATGGGCCAAGATTTCTGTGGCCTCATTCCTTCCCAAGCTCTCTTTCCAGTGATACTGACTTAAATTGGCCACAATAGGAAGAGCCATCGTGAGGCAAGGATTGGGGTCACAGTGGTCTTCTGAGACTTCAGAGGCCCAGCGAGGCATCTTCATCCTCAGTCATCTCCTGCCCCTATGACCTTCATTTGCCCCAACTTCTAACTTGCAGTTCTTCAATAGATTACCTCTTACAGTGCCATTATCCTCTGGGTCAGCGGTTCCCAAACTTATATGGTCTACTGTCCTCTTAAAAAAAAAAATTCCTCATGACCTCCCTAGCAATGAAAACCTTTTGTACTCCAGCTCAGAATCCAGATAAAGTGTAGGTATCTGCTCTTACAATGCCCTTAGATCATTCCACACACCACTGGGGGGGGGGGGGGGGGGGGGAGTGTGGGGGGAGGCGGTGGCGCCTACTTAGGGAAACTATGTATCTGGATTATCAATAGCCAACAAAACTCTAAAAAGATGGTTTCCTGACCTTTTGTGACTTTCAGTCAGCCTTAGTCTGCACTAGGAAGATCATATCCTGGTGTCTATTGTTGACAGAACTCTGTGCCAGACCTTAGAGGTCCAGAAAAAAGATGAAAACAAGATAACCCTAACAGCATAAAGCACAAGTCCAATATGGAAGACATACATGTCTCTGTACCCCTGTAGAATGTGGCTTTACTCTTCTGTATGCTAGCCGCCCCCCCCCTCCACCCCCCAGATTCAAGGTCCCTGCTTGTCCCTGTGATCTCTCTAGAGATTTCACTTTGCTGACATGCTCTACCACATCCAATGCAGAGCACTTCCCTATTGAAATCCTTTAATTTGCATTGTATCACCCTCTTCTGATTCTTTGTGAAAGCTCTGAAGGGAGATACAAGAAGGGGTAGAGGAAAAAGCCTGGGCTTTATTACAGCTTTATCTTTGACCCACCTATCACTCTGGGGTGATGTCACTGGATTACTTAATCTTCCAACTTGCTCATTTAAATTAAATTAGAGTCACTACATTTAGAAAATAATGAGGTAAAAGTATTTTATTCGATGATTTCCACTCAGAAATGTGTGTATTCCCATAATTCTCTTTCTCTTTTTCTTCTACTCCCCACACTTTAAGATTTCTTACTTACACCTAATTTTCTGGTCTCCTCTCTCTACAAACTCTCTTGTTTCCAAAGCCTGTGCCTTCATCGGCTCCTATTTTCATTTTGGGTATTTTCTTAAAAGTAATGTCAAAGGCTTACAAAGTTCTTCTAGGACACTATGATGTTAAAGCTAATCGTATCTGCTTTCGAATCTTCTAAAATAGAACTAAAAGTTACTTTTTAAACACCTTATACGTTGAACATCCAGAAAACCCAGGGTTCAAGTAACAAAAGTGTCCAAGTGAAGATCAGAAATTAGATATATAAAGTGTTGTTTCAGCACTGTCAGTTTATCACTCAGGCGAGCCCTGCTGATCATCACTACCCAGCTTTAAATAAGAGGGTTGGTGGTGCAGTGGTTAAGTGCTATGAGGGACGCCTAACGCACTTGACTGCTAATCAAAACATCAGAGACTCAAACTTACCACCAACGGCTCTGCTGGGAGAATATGTGGCAGTGTACCTTACAGGCTAGGATGGCAGGCTTTATCGCATGTATTTTGGGCATGTTCCAGGAAATGATTCCCTGGAGAAGAACATCATGCTTGGTAAAGTAGCCAGGCATGAAAAAGGAGGAAGTCCTGCCACAAGGTGGATTGACACAGTGACCCGATCGAGGCGTTCAAGTACAAGAATAGTTGCGGGGATGGTGCAGAACCCAGCGGTGTTTTGTTCCAGTTACTGTGAGTTAAAAGCAACTCCACTGCACCTCGTAACTGCTTTGTTAAAGAGGCAGCCTTAGAAACCAGGTGAGGCAGTTCAACTCCGTCCTACAAGTCACTGAGTTTGAATTGACTTGATGGCAACAGGCTTGGTCTTTAGAATTTTTAATAATCTAATGATGCTCTCTTATTACTTAATGGATACCCCTAATCCATCATTGACTGAAGAACATAAACACAAGAAAATATTGAGATGAATGTTAATGAAGAGCACAAGTATGATAAATGAGCAGATTTTCCTCAAAATGATCTTCAAATCCATTAACTTAATTCATCTGATCAAACTTTTTTAAACACATAAGTGTTTTTCATATGCCCCAAACAGTTATATCTGATATGAAGTTATTTTAACTGGGAATAAAATATAGTAACCATACTGGGTTATTTGTAAACATATGTGAGTAACAAATTCCTCTCATGCCACTTGAAAATTAAATATAATAATTATAGGAATATTTTTATTATTGCTAAATTGTTTTGTTACATGGTATTAAAAAGTGGAAAGCATCCTTTTAAACTCCTAGGAGATTTTACAAAATCATTTATTAGTGACCATACAACAATTCTAGAAATAATTATCTACTTCAGTGGTTTCCAAAGTATATTCCTCAGGACAGTAGTTGCATAGAACTTTTTAATTTTTAGAGAAATAACTATCTTTCAGGGAAAACAACACATAGTTAGTTTTAGAAAGGCAATGAAAAGTGACAAGGATAAACTAAAAAAGCCAACAAATAATCTGATTAATCCAAAATAACCATTGTCAAGTTTTCTCAGACACCTCTATAAATATGTACAGATTGTAAAAGATATATAGAAATAAATTAAGAAAGTGTAATAATTTCAATAATAATTTTAAAATACAAATGAAAGGAATTGCTGAAATTCAAATCAAAGTTTTACATCCAAAAATACATTATTACTAAGGAAAAGTTCCTGCCAAAAATTACAAAAGATGTAAAATTCTTTGATGTCATTTTGAAGCTATGTATTTTTAATTTAAACCACTTCATTGCAATGAGAGATTTAATTAGGGTGCCCTTCTTCCCATCTGCCCAACCCTAATCTTTGTTATATTTTTCTCTTTAAATTGGCAATGTTTACATTCTGTTTTATAATAATTGTTCCCAAATCTTAATTATATATTTACTTTTTACATAGGATTAATAAATATCTGGCATCACAAGTATTGAAAATTAATGAGGAATACCTAGAAAAATTGTATAAACTGTAAAGTGCTAACAAAATGCTACTCTAATGTATTAATAAGTCCCAGCTTTATATTTATTTATCTGTCTCCTTTTTTCTAATTCTTCACCTTGTTAAAAAAAGACTCTTATTTCATCTCTAGAAAATGTTTTGTTTTCCCACCTTGGGATTTCTCTCTTCTGTCAATAACAATAGTGATTACATAATCTGGTGTCAACTTGTGGACTGGTGAAGTCTAGCCTGTCAATCAGGTCGCAGTTTGATGACCTAATTTAGGGGCACTACGGAGATAACTCACTAGGTGGGACACACACTCTCCCTGCCAGGCATTCTTGAGGACAAGCCTGGGGGAACTGGGCTGATGCAGCCAGAGCCCTGGAGACTCTAGGTTCCCTGAAGGAGCCACGTGGAGACTCACGCTGAGATGCTTCCACTACCACTGGATCCACCAAGTCTTTCTATCCGCTGGCCTGTGATCTTCCTGCCCTCAGCATCATTGCAGGACTTCCTCAGTCTAAAGAGGAATTTATGGGCTAGTATCATCATATGGGGTAATATCAGACTTATGGACTTGATATGAACTGAGCTGGGATGTTTTAATGTACAATTGCTCTTTATTACAAAGTTCTCTCTTATACACATTTGCGTGTCTATGACTTTGTTTCTCTAGCCAACCCAGGCTAACAGAATAACTATCCTTTTTTTTTTTTAATGTCAAGACTAAACCCCTTTCCGTCCTGAAGTCTTTACCAAATCTTCCAACTCTTACTGGTTTCTTCCTGCGAAGCTAGACAGTGCTGTTGTTTCTCTGGGCAGTGAAGAATCACTTTTTGAGTGTGTGCATAGGGGGGCGGGGTGGAGGTAGGTCGTTCATGTTTATTAAAAGATTTAAATTTCTATTTAAATTTTCTCACACTTGAAGTTTTTAAATATTTCATTGGGGGCACTTACAACTCTTATGCAATCCATATATCAATTGTGTCAGACATATTGTACATATATTCCATTGTTCTTTTCTAGACATTTACTTTTCATTGAACCCTTGGGATCAGCTCCTCATTTCCCTTGTTCTCAATAACATGTTATTTGGTTTTTTTGTTGTTTGCTATGGATCGGATGCCTCTTACCCAGCCCCAATGACACCTCATGATAACACCAGCTGGTGTGCTTCTTACATCAGGGGTAGTTGATTCACTGTTGGATGGCTTCTTATTTAACTTCAAGCTTTTAGGACATGGTGTATCTTTTAATAGTCGGGCACCTTCCACTTTCTTTACCACATTTTCTTATGTACCCATTTTGTCTTAAAAGTGATCATGTGTGTGGGGGCGGGGCAGGGGCTGGGGACTGGGGGAGTGAGCATCAAAAAATGTCAGTGTGTAAGAACAAAGTGTTCTTTTATTGATGTAGGAAGAATCACTTTTATCTGGAGCAAAAAACTGAAGAAACTCAAGCAAGCAATTAGTTCAAAGGATTATGGACCATTTGAAACACAACCCATATTAATATGAGACCAAAAATAGATTATACTTGGTCTCTAACTACCAACAAACTCTGACAAGAATCACAATAGAAAATGCCAGACATAGTGAAAGAAAATTGAGAAAACATCCAAACTCATAAAAAGAATTATGTTTACTGATATGACAGAGGCAAGTGGAACCTCCAAGATTGTATCCCTTTGATACTCATCAAATGTAAAATTGAACCCATTCCTGTAGAATGCTTTGTACCCACATAATAAATAGTCCTACCAAGTGAGTAATATCACTGTATTCTTTAGATTATTTAGGTATATGAGACCTACAGGGAAGCATTTGCCCAAAAGTGAAATTCAGATGGCATGAAGGGGCAGGAAAGCGGGAAGAGTACTGGCATATCGAGGGGATTGCACCTAATGTCACTAAATTATCTACATAGAAGATGTTCAAGGAAATTAGTAGTTTGATTTCTAAAATTTCACCTAAACCACAGCAGAATATTCAAAAAGCAAAACTAGAAATATTTTAAAATTAGTTTTACAGTTGCTTGATCTTTAAACTAATAGTATTGTCATTCTCATGTATTTTCTTTTAAGATAAATTGTAGATTTGTTAAGAGCCAGAGCTCATAATATTACATTTTTGTGTTCACCTTACCTTCTGTACATACTGGAACACCCATGTACACATTTTCCAAGCCCCTGGAGTCCAGTGAACATAATTATATGCCATAGTTAGTATATATAAAATGTTCTAAATTAACTTAGAACATATTTAACTTTACCATACAGACTGTTCAGGCATTAAGATACAAAGATTACATGGAATATAATTTAATATGTCTAAGCATTAGTAAAACAGCCCCTCAATCTTTTGGAACCCACATTAAGAAGTGTTTCTGTTTGTTAATATTAAAAAGATACTTCTTGGGATACCTTAAGATAATCCTCTGAACCTCAATTATCATAGCTCTCTGTGGTTGGTATCCATTATGCGACATTTGTGCCAGACAGCAGAGGTGGCATAATAGTTAGCTTTCAAAGTGAGGGTTTTAATATCCTTATGGAAGTGTACTAGATTGCAAACAGTGTCGGTATGTGTAGAGTAACGATGGCACACAACTGCAGTTGCATTTGGCGTTCTTGGAATATATGGGTGCAAGTAACAAGAAGCTACTGCTTCATTGCCAAAAAGTCAAGTTTAATTTGCTTTCTTTTCCCCTCCCTCTTCAACTGGCTGAAGTTCAAGTTCCACTGAAAATGCAACAACCAGCAAACACAGACGCCATCATAAACACAGAATGCTGCCAGAGAGGAAACCCTACATTGACGAATAACAGAACTTCCCATAGCAACTGGAAGATATTCTGGGTAGCATTTTTAAATTATTAGAGCCATATTATAAATAAAATGCATACATCCTCTGTAACTAAAAAAATCAGTGTATTTGTTATTTTAAACACTGACAGTTACTGTTACTCATGTTTTCTGTCTGGGTCATAGTCTTAGTGAATTTAAAAATCTATAAATCTTTCATTCTGATGTTCTACTTCTGTTTCTAAATCTCATAACTATGATAAAAAAAAGTCCTGCTGCATCTAAAATAAAATTTACCATACTCAATTAAAAAATCCCAGCTAACTATATTTCTAATCTTGGAACTTAATTTTAGAATCAGAAAAATCAATGTCTTGCCTCACCAGCATCAGTTGGCGTGGAGACAAAACATGAAATCAACAAATACTCCTCACCCTCCACCATGGGACGAATAATGTACATGAGATGCTGTGTGGGAAAGGAAATTCAAGGCGCTATCCCTGCTCTCCAGGAAAATTTCCTCTAGTTTGAAGAGATGATGTAGGACACGAATAAATCAAAGTAGTAATGCAGTGTTTTTCATTAATTTTTCTTGAAATAATTTTATTTTGTTTTATTTTTTGCTTTTTATTCATTCTCATTTTCTTTTTAAATTTTAATAAGTCATTTTATTGGGCCTCTTACAGCTCTTAAAACAGCCCATACATCAATTGTATCAAGCACATCCGTATATATGTTGCCATCATCATTTCCAAAACATTTTCTTTCTACTTGTGCTCTTGGTATTAGTTCCTCTTTTTGCATTTAAAACTCTGATCCCTCGAGAGCTATCTTAAAAGAGACATCACTTGCCACAGTACCAAATTTTGAACACTTCAAAATAAAAGTTCCAAGTAGTACATATAAGAATCAATAGATAAAAGAGAAAAAGGGTATTTTAGGGCAAAAGCCTCTCTAAAAGTGCCATTTTAAACCCAAGAAAGTTTCGCATTGATTTGTATGAAGCCTTTCCCAACAGCAATCGCAAGGAAATGTCAGTGCTTTTAATACAGCCTAGCTGGAGAAGTGTATAGCCATCAACATGCAATACAGTATTTTCTCAATAAAGGTAACTAGTTAGGTCTATGGGCAAATTTTAAACATATTTCTAGTGTTTTTTCCCTCTAAGAAAAACAATTTCATATATGCCTAAAATGTCAAAAGAAACAAAATAAAAACTATTTCGTTCACATTTTATTGGCTTTAGTACTTGGTAGATGTTAAGTATGTCTCTAACAACAAAACTTATTCAATGGCTATATTTTTACAACTAACAAGAAGGTTTCAAAAACAAAAAAACAAGAAAGCTCCAGTGAATGCACCAAAATTATTAGGTATTTATATACTTATGAATACATATAAAATGTATTATTTATAATATCTCAAATATGACCATACCTCTTTTATAGAAATAGTATATCTAATATCAGTCAGTCATAAGTATTTCAAATTGAGTGTTAGGAATAGAATTTCTAAACTTGTCTGGTTATCTACTGCAAGTAAGCATATTAGACAAATTGCTTTATATAAATTGTTAACAAATATATTCTATCTCATGTACAGTAATCTTAAGGAATTTACACAAAAATAAAATATACATATTTTTGAAATCCAAAATTTTATTGTATTTGGTTTAGTTTTGATTAAAATATGCCAACTTTTCATAGTCTAAACTAATAATAAGCCACTCCACAATTTTTATAATTTAAAAGTTTTAAAACTCTAGGTGGCGTACTTCCACAAGCTTGCAGAAGGAAAATATATATTTGAAAATCAGACTTTATATTATTTCTACTCGATGACTGCTAGTGAGCTGAAAAACAACCCAATGGCCTTTGGGATACTAACTAGAATATTAATTACTGATGTAATGCTATTAGGTAAATGAAGACATCACTAAAAATGAAATATAACATTTTGATTTTTTTTTAGTGAAGTTAAATTTTCTTTGGGGGAAATTTAACTTTTCAAAATCGTAAGCAGAAGAATGAAAATTCAAGTACTTTAAAAAATTCGAAGAATAGTCAACTATATTTACATATTTACTGAAGGTACATTTTTAATCCTCTAATTCTAATATTCAGAAGAGCACATTTATACGGAGTCATTTCCAGGTATACACATTTCATTGTCCTTAGTAGCCAACAATAATTCAGCGCACACAGAAAGACAATCTGCAGTCTGCAAGGCAACCGTTGGATACACAAGCCAGGGCCAGCGGACCTCCTGGGACCTCTGTCTTAGTGCAGCTGCGACTCTGGAGAGACCCTTGTGATACAGCCATTTGTTTGGCACCACGTCTCCTTCCCAACTGCTGTTACTTTTTTAAAATCAGTGCATCTACTGCGCTCTTTGAAAATCTTCTTAGCAAGACAATTTTCGTAGTCTTTCTTCAATCACTTTTATTTGGAGCCCCCCAAATCTCCTTACTCCAATGGCTTGCGCCGTAGTCAGAGTGGATGAAGTCTTGGGGCATGACAACCGAATGGTGCTGTGCTATTTCTATCCTCTCTGCCATAGTGAGGGTGACAGGTAGACCAGCGATGAAACTGGATCAGCTGCCATTTGAGCTCAGTTCTTGACAGCACTGGTTACAGTTACCACTCTAGAGACTTTCGGTTTTATGTTAAAGTAATGTGATGCTGATAGCACAGGTTTTTACTTTTTTTTTTTTTTTTTAAGAAAAGCATGGTTTGAATAACTTAAATATTTGGTCACTCATCTGATATTCGCTTACTTTCATATCTTTAAGTTGCTCTAAAAGCTGAATATTATAATCCAAGTTAGTAAAGCAGGAGCTCAGATTTCTTCAAAGTTGACTAAGCAATTTAAATGTTCATTATTAGCAGGACTTCTGTCGTGGAGGACGGGGCCAGGGTTTGACTCAGCAGTGACTTATCTCCTGAGCAATCTCTCCAAAGTTGGTGATTGTGGCACCAGTGTATTGAGGTAGAAAAAATCTTCAGGGACCTAAAGACTTGAAAATGAGCTGTATATTCATTCTTATGTTTATGATTTCTTGCGTTAAGTGGTAAAATACAGTTCACCCTATTGAAACTCAAAAATTTATTGCTATGTCCTTCTATTTCAACTTTTTTTCCTCTTCACTTGTTTCTGATATTAAAAAATCATGAGTCTAGGTAGAGGTTTCTCTACCTATTATAATATAAAGCTCATTCCTTCTATAATGCACAGCAGTTTCAGTAGAATTAATATTAGAATTCATAATAGCATTAATTCTACTCAATATAATTTTCCAATTACAAAGAGCAAAATAGTCTACTATATAAGCTCTTCAGAACCAATTTGGGGAAAACAGAGGTGCTCTGCTGGTGCAAATTGTTAAGTGCTCAGATGCTAACCCCAAACTTAGAGGACCAAACCTGTCTGAGAAAGGCTGTAAAGACCATAGCAATGACAGCAAAACCCAAAGGGGAGGCAGGGGCGTAGTTGCAAAATTAGTTTAGCTTAACTTCCAGTTTCCTGCTAAAAGATATTGAAATAAGGAAGTCACTACTACATCATCACCAGAAATGGCTATGAGTCAAAATTGACTGGATGATGCCCAACAGGGGGCACAGGCTTACAGGAACAAAACAAAACAACGGAATGCAAATGTAGAGGAAAGAAAAGAAACAGAAGGGATAACACGATGAAATGAAAAGACAGACTCCTTGCCATCAAGAAGATGCTGCCTCATACTGACACTGTAGGGCAGAACAGAACTATGCCAATGAGGTTCCAAAGCTTGGGCTTAAGAGATAGACCAGCTCATCATTCTCCCAGAGTGGCTGGGGGTTCCAACCAAGCTGAAACACTGCGGCACCTTAGCAAAAAGTCGGGGGAAATAAAAACACACAGGAGCACACTGTTCTAGTCATTGTCATTGTCTAGTCCAGAGGAATGGTATTCAATTTCTATGGGCCTGAGAACTATCCGCAGGCTTGTTAAAAAACAAATGGCTGGATCTGGAGCTCCCCATTTAGTGAGTGTAAGGAGGGACCCAATAGTGTGCATTGGTAACAAGTGTTCGGGTGATCCCGCTTTAAGAACCACCATAACCAGGCTTTCAGATAACCCAATTACCACTCTCAGCCAGTCATAACATCTGGGATCGGTAAGGACTTCAGCTTAAATATCTGTCTCCAAGTAGTCCAATTACAAAGGATTGATTCTTCTATTATTTATGTGACATATATGATTCCCTTTACAGCTTTACCTTAATGATATTTGATAATAAGATTTGATTTTCAAAGTGACTTCCTTATTTCAGTATCTTTTATCAGGAAACTAGAAGATAAGCTAAACTAATTTTGGAACCAAGGTTAGCTAAATGAAATTTATCTAAATATCCACAGCATATGCATACTCTTTTCTTATCCCTTTCAATATGTCATTGGGCAGGACCCATGAGAGACACTGATGAGATTCAAGAACAAAATAGAGACAGCCTAATCTGGGAAGCAGATAAGCGAATGAAAATATTATTTTTCCCTTATATTTCATTTTGTTGTTGAGGATATATGTACATACACAACATATGTACATGTATGTATATACACAGAGAGCGAACATACACCAACTTGACAATTAAAAAAATTTTTTTGGAGGGGTATCACTGCCTTCTGGTGGGAGTGGGAGCTCCTGGAGAGCTGCTGCTGGATTTGAACTGCCAAGCCAGTGGGCCGCATTCCCGCACTCAACCACTGTGCCACCGGGGCTCAGACCATTTCTTTCTTTTTTTTTTTTTTTTAATTTTTTCAACTTGACAATTTTTACATGTATGTTTTAGAGACCTTGATTACATTCTTTGAATTACATAATCATTCTCATGCCGCATTGTCCTCTCAACATAAACTCACTGATTCCTAGGATTCCAATATTACCTTTGAAGTTGCTATGGTCAATTTGATTGCATCTAGTTTGACCCCATACTGTTCTTGGTGTCTGTTCAGTGCCATTGAGTCACTTCTAATCCACAGTGACCCTGTGCACAACAGCACCAAACACTGCACAGTCCTGCGCCGTCCTTGGAATTGTTTCTGTGCCTGAGCCCATGGATGCTGCCACTGAGTCCCTCCATCTCCTTGAGCACCTTCGTCTTTTTCACGCGTCTCCCCCCCCCCCCCCCACTTTATCAAACATGATGTCCTTCTCTAGGGACTGGTCTCTCTCCACAAAGTAGGTAAGACAAAGTATGTAAGACTAAGTCTTGCTGTTATTGTCTCTAAGGAGCCTTGCTTCTTCCAATACAGATTGGTTTGTCCTTTTAGCAGTCCATGGTCCTTTTGATATTCTCCAGCACAATTCAAGTGCATCTATTCTTCTACGGGCTTCCTTATTCAGTGTTCAACTTTCACATGCATGCGACGTAACTGAAAACACCAGGGATAGGGTCAGGCACACCTTATTCCTCAAAGTTACATCCTTGCTCTTCAATCCTACAAAGACGTCTTCTGTGGCAGTTTTACCTAAAGCAATATGTCTTTCGGTCTTTTGATACTGCTGATCCAGTACTAGCAGTTTTTAAAAGTGCATAATGCTCAAGGCAAGCACATCTTACGAGTTAAGTTAAATTTTATTCAGTTCTAAGATGATTTCAGGAGATATTTTGGGTTTGAGGCTTAACAATATCCTTAGGACAACAGTTTGCGAGGTTTCTCTACCCTCCATGGTTCCAGAAAGTCCATAGAATCCATGATAATTTAAAATTCTGTTTGGAATTCCCTCTTTCAATTAAGATTCTTCTATTAAATATTGGATCAAAATGTTCAGTAATGATAGCCAGCTACCTAGCAGTTCTAGTTTCATGACAAAAGAGGTAAATAGATACAAATTCCATATCCTTATCCTGTTCCTGCCTCTTTCTTTCTCTGCTCTCCAGGTGAATAGAGACCAATTATTTGGCCTTGAGTAGCAGCTTGCAAGCTTTTAAGACCCCAAGCACTGCACGATAAAAGAGCCATTAAAACAGAAGCCCTAACCACTATATTGATTCAATTAATTAGGATGTGCCAAAAATGACTAGATGGTGGTGAGTTTGTTACTTGGCCGTGAAACCCCAGACCTCCAAACTCAGCACTGCAATTCCATGTTTCTGATACATCGGTAGCTTCAGCAGCTACTGTGTTTTTTCATCAGTTACCCTTTCGCCACCTTGACTTTTTACAGGTGTACAACTCATTGACAGCGATTATAATCATCAGCCATGCAGCCATACCCTAATCAATACAAATTTTCTATCACTGTTCACCCTCTTGTCCATCTCCCACAGCTACCTATAAGACTCTTGACATACCGTGGGCCTGTAGGGCCAGGTAGAACTGCTCCCTGTTTTCTGAGACTGGAAAGGTATGCATCAGGGTTGTCTTCTATGCTTATTCTGTTCTAAGCTGAATGCAGACTAGGGGTTAGGATATCATTAACCAGCATACTAATGTCCATATGACATGACTTTGCTTGCTAAATAAAAGTGGATGACTGACTTTTGAAGATCAAAGACTACAACCATCAATATGGATTACAACTCAATGTAAAGAAAACAAAAAAATCACAATCCTATCAATAAGCAACATCATGATAAATGGAGAAACGACGGAAACTTTCCGAGATTTGTTCTTGCGTGGCTCACACCAACATCCATGGAAACAGTAGTCAAAAAAAATTAAACAATACAGTGCATTGGGCAAATGTACTGCTCAAGCATTCTTCAAAGTGCTCAAAAGTAAATGTGTGAGTTTGAGGGCAAAGCTCCCTGGTTCAGGCCATGGTATTTTGAATCACCTGCCATGCATGTGAAAGCTGGAGGAAGCGTAAGGAAAATCAAAGAATTGCTGCCATGATGGTGAAGAACATTGGATATGAAGAATATTGAATATGAATATGAATAATATCAAGATGCTTTGATGGTGAAGAATACTGAATTTGGCACAGACTACTAGAGGAAAAATTGAAAGAAGTATAGACTCGATGCTCCTTAGAAGCATGTCATATACTTCGGAACCAGTCCTTAGAAAAGGTCATCATGCTAGATAAAATCAAAGTGCAAGAGAGTGCTGGCTAGAGTTTCATTCTGTTTAACCTGAGGTGGTTATGGGCGACAAGTGGCTTAGTGCTATCTAATAGCAACATATATTTCTATTTGTTACAACACTAACAGTTGACTCTCCAGTTATTCCCTCACATTCCCTTCACTGAGCTGCTCATGCATGTTTACCCAGAATTTAGTTTGTCATACGGGTATGGTCTATTGCTCTGTCACTCTGCCAAACTACAAAATTAATCAGTATCGATACGACACTGCCCTGATTTACCAAAATAACATTTAAGAAGCTTTCTGCTATGTAGTTGATAGTGACCTCAGATGACTGCCCCATAAGATTTCTAAGCCTGTAATCTTTTTGGAAAGGGCAACCTCCTCTTTCTCCTGAGTGGTTGGTGGGTTTGAACCATTGACCTTGCAGTTAGTTTTTCAATGTGTAACATGTTACATCTTTACAATCCTATGTTACGATGAAATATTCTTAGTGTTAAATGAAGTATATGTGAAACATGATTTAAAGATTTGCCAATAGAAAGCTGAATTGTATGCCCACAGCAGTCAGAAGCACCTGCCTTCCATTTGGTTTCTGTTTCTACATCTTCTCCCGCCCCCAATATGTATTTTTTTTCACCTGTCAGCTTGCAGTGTTAAGTACTGAACTCCAACAATATATTGTTTCTTGTATGTAGTTATCTGCTTCTTTTAAAGTTTTCTTGGCATATAAATTTTGCATATTAAAAAAAGTCAAGAGTCACAAAAAAGCCAACAAAATCAAAAACAGTAACTTAAATGATGAGTTTATTTTCCTCATGTAGACTAGAAGTCCAGGGGCTGGTAAGAGTTCACTTCGGTTGCAGAGTTCAACAATGCCTTCAGGGACCAACTGGTAACTACGTGCTGTGGAGTTGACCTCAATGCAAGGCGCTCTCCTCGGTGTCAAGACTTGAACAGTGTTCCATAGATGTGGCGGTCATGTGCTTATGGTAATTTCATGATTGAGATATAGGGGTGGAGTCTAGCCTGTTAATCTGGAGATAGTCATTGAGTAGCCAATGAGGCCTCCGTGTGGGCATGACTTTCTCCTGAGACTTCTGGGAAATCTTATGATATTTCCCTTGTGGAGATGAGAAGCTATCTCCCCAGTTGTTGGGAGTTAGTGTCAGAGACGATGAATCATGGACAAGATGGCAGCGTCTGAGGAGCCGGAGAAACCACATGGCTTTCCCCTGATGGAGTCAGACCACTGAAGCTGGAGAGGCCATGTGAGGAACCTTACCAGTGATGAGTTGCTTCTGCCACCACTGGATGCTGTTGATGGACCCTGAGCCCTGGAAACGAGAAGTCATGGGGAGACACCTGCTAGAGCCAGGATTCTGCACCCATTGGCCTATGACTTCGTGAGTCGGAAGGAGACGTTATAGACTGGTATCGGACATATGGGCTAATATCAGGCTTATGACTTTGTACTGGACTGGGTTGGGATGCTTTCTCAATGTTCCATTCATTTTGTATATTAACCCTCTCCTTATATCCATATGCGTGTCTATGAATTTGTTTCTCTAGTCTACCCGGACTAACACAATAGTGCTTTCCATGACTGGGTTTTTTTGCAATGAGATCACCTATAGGCTACTCTTTATTCTTTAAAATGTGCTCTCAGTTTTAGGTCATTGCATGGCTTAAAAGATGGCTGTTGTGACTCTAAGTATCTTCTTGACATCCACAGTCAGGAGAGAAAGATGCACATGCACACAGACACACAAAAGCCCACCCCAAACCCTCTAAGTTTGGATTCAAAGTCAGCCCCATCTAGTAACTGGTGAGAGGAGGGCAGAGGGAAGGGAAGTAAAATAATATGGGCACTATTTTCTTTCTGAGTTTTTATTATGTGAATAGTTGATTGTGTTGAAGTTGTAGGTTAATTTCATGGACAGGATAATTGTATCTTTGTAATAAAGGGAGTTGAGAAGAATTATTTTCTAAGAAGTTACTTCATTCATAGCATTGAATAAGATGAAGCACGTAATATACACTTGAAAATAATTTACCAAAAGTAAGAATTATTCATAATGCTAAAAAGAATCTAATGAAAATATTTTTCTTCCCAACAATTTCTAGGCTGTCAATTTCTACATTAGCCCTACTTGCCAAAATGTAGTGCCAAATTTGCAGAAGGTTTTGTTTATTGCTGGTTAAAAAAAAAGTATTAATTTTAAGTGCTTATTTACAATAAATATTTGCCCTAAATTATAAAAAATAACGTATCTGATTACAGTTAACTGCAATGTCCTTTAAATTCTATTGAAACATTCAAAAGTTTGCTGAAGATAGTATTTAAAACTAAACTAAAACACAAACAAGACCAAAAGTCATTCCAACTCTCAGTGACTTCGGCAGGGGCACTCAATATGTCGATCGCGACCCACTAGTCGATCGCAAATGGAGTGTGGGTAAATCACATGGCATTAAAAAGTAGCTGTGAACCCTTCCAGTTTTCTTAGCCTTCAAACTTAAACAGTGGTCTGAGTGGCTTAAAGAAAAAAAGGAGGAAAGTGGAACTGAAATGGACTTGGAATCTTGTGACAAACAAGTACACTTCAAACAATAACACACATACACACACAAATAGACGTAAGCCTATCATCAATCCCATCACATAATTGATATACAGTGCAGCCATCAGGTGCAATCTTAGGTATAAAAAGCATGCACATACAATTGCGCTAAGTGCAGCAAACCTGACACGCTGTTATCACCAATTTGTAGACCTTGCTTTTTTTTTCTCTTAAACATAAGAAAGGGTATTAAAATGAGTGACTTTTGTGTGTCTGTATGCATGTATATTTTTTTCTCTCCTGGTTGTGAATGCCAAGAAGATAAGAACATGACAAAAACGTATCACTTTCATATGGAAGGAGAGATTTTGACACTACAAGTTGACATTTAGCTAAAGTCCGGAGCACATGAGCAGTTCTGGAACTTACTCGCAGAGGGAAAGTATCCATCCTTGAGAAATGTGCTACCTCCTTGACTGCATTATTTGGCTCTACTTATTTGAGTCAGTCTTTTCACACATAAGATCATTAAATCCAAGTATGATTCCACCATGACTGATGATCATTTGGAAGTGTGCTTGAGGTGGCTGCCAGCATCTACTGTCCGGATCATGCATCCCTGGCTCATTCCATTCAGTGCAAGTCATCACAATAAACTCAGGTAATGAAAAAATGTACATAGTTAGTTGTATTGTGTTGTGCAATATGAACTTACGTGTTTTTTGCAAGGTATACAAACATACTTTGTACATATAAAGAATTCTCAGTGCATTTATGAATATAATAAATAAATGTTTGGCATTTTTGTAGTTGGTATCTCATTTTGACTTGATCATTTTATAAGTAGCTCACATGCTGAAGAAGGGTGAGCACCGCTGCCCAAGCGGGCAGAGGAAAACTATTTCCTAGGGTGTCTGCGGCTGACGGTTTGAATAGGAGCAGACTCATCTCTCTCCCCTGCAGTGGCCAAGGGACTGGAATTGCTCATTTTGTGGTGAGCACCCCACTGCTTAATCTACCATGCTACCACGCTTCTAGTAGCAGTATAATAAATATTTGATAAAATATTTCATTTATCCTGAAAGAGAAGGAAATTATAAGAATTCCAGTTATGTAAAGAGGTGATGAGATATGAGAATAATTTTGTCAAAAAGTTTTTACTTTTTCCATACCTTAAAACAAACCCAGCTAAGTCTCATCTCTCTATTTAACACCTAGTTTCCTATAATCCCTAAATAATCTTCTTAAAATTTGTAGTTGAAAGGTCTAATAAGTAAGTACCTTATTGGTAAAAGTCTGAATTATGCCCAAGGAGAAAATAAAAATTTTGAAAGAGTTTGAAAATTTTCATGATAATGACATATTTTAAGATTTAGCAGATGAATAGTATAGAAGACAAAATAATCCAAACAGTCAATTATCATGCTGTGCAAAAGCCAACCTAATACCATCAACAGAGTCCACGTCATCTGCCAGCAGGTCGTTTGGTGCTCTAGGCTAGGTATGCTTTGTATTTCCGGTCACCAGCTAAGTAGAAATTGAAGTATGAAATAATATGTTAACTTTCTGTACAGCAAAAAAGAATCAACAATTCGCATGTGTAAGTTTAATAAATCATGGTTTATTTAACAAGGTGACTTGTCCATCGGATTGTAGTTTAAAAGCGGTTATATGTGTAGATATGAGTTGATATGAAGAAAATGATGTACAATCATCAAGAGTCATCTTAAATTGCTCTTTCGTGTATTTTCTCCATCTTCCTGCTTAGTAGTAAAAGGCATTTTCGGGTTGATATAAACACATTCTTTACAACTGCCTCACTAACAGAAAATTAGTATAAATAGCACTGAGCATTTAGTAAATAAATCACAGGCCAGTCACTTCAATTGTGCAGTTGTGAAATCTGTGGAAGAAGAATCCTTGAGTCCTTAAGACTGGGTGATCTGCAGTGTTTCCAACATATCCTCCACGGCCTTCAGAGAGTATTTGGTTTCTTTCTTACTTCGACCTGCAAACTAATTTAAAAAAGAAAAAAGAAAAGAAGACCTGCAGTTAGGCTCAATTTCAATGGTAGGTTCAAAATCACAATCTCACCTTCACGCTGTTAGACTTAATATTAACTACTTTATCACTAGCATGAAATTAAAAAAAATTTTTGGGGTTTATTATTCAATAAGAACAAAGTTGCAGGATTTTTTTGGTTTGAGATTTTCATTAAGGTTTCATCTTCTATTGAAGTGGGGAAAGATTTCACTGTACACTTGGCCAATTTAAGCATTTAAGTGCTAAGATAATTTATATATCTAATTGTATAATTAGTTTCTTTAAACTTGAAAACGTTTATGAAATAAATCTACAAATGAAACAAAGCTTGTGTTCGGTTTTTAGACAGATAAAGGTATGATAATTGTATTATTCTTCAATTGTAAAAGTTGAAGCAAGTAACTTTTTTTAAATTTAATTTTCATGGTTTTTTTACTTATGTACTGAATAAACGATACTCTATTTCTGCAGCACAGAGCTGCTGCACATTAAATTATTTTCTTTCCCAGGAAAGCATTTCTAGGTTATTAAATTGCAACTAACTTTATCAAACCAGATTGGACTGAATTTTCCAACACAAGAAAAAATAATGCATGAAATACGAGGGAGCTACAAAAATTATGTGGAAAACTCTATCATCTTTCAGCTTCATTTTCCCATAAACTTAATGTCGCTCCTTCCTACACTCTTTGTATATTTAAAAATGAATTCAAGGCATTGTAGTTTAACATAATGCACATAATCAGTGGGACAAATGATGTTGATGACCCCACGCTGATTCCAAAATGAGTTTCTTAACTTGACTCACTAAGCAGTCTGATTTAATACAACAGACTTACTAGGTCAGTTAAATATTCTTTGTGAGAGTGGGAGAAGGAACTTATGTTAACTGTTATCCCTATCTTAAAATACTGGTTAAGTTTGTTAATAGCAATGTGTCAAGATTTTCAACTTAACATCTAACCATTCAACATTTTCTCAAGTGGCTGACGGTTCCTTCCACTACCAATGCTAGCTAAAGTTCTTAGTTCTTGATTTATGATATGCTACTTCTCTTTTGTAATTAACTCAATTTGGCAAACTTCTCATGACCTATTGAGAAAGATTAAGTGATCAAGCACAGGTAACATCACAGAAGCAGTCGGCTTTAGGGACTGGTAACCTGCCTCTGACCCCTCTGGTCACAGCTTAACATTGTGAGTCCCCGCGTTCCTACACTATTAGCTTCTGTTGAATCTTGCTTTCACAGAATAAAGGTTTCTAAGGGAAATGCCAAAGAAAGGACAAAATCTCTTAGAAGGAATCAAGGCTTTTTTGCTTTTCTGAAACATTACTAACCTAAGGGATTTAACTGTTAAATATACAAGTCATAATTACAAAACATGGTGGTAACAGCAATACCACATTTAAAACGTTTTTTGTAGTTTCCCTAGGGAAGTAAAGGATGTGGGGTGCACACATTATTGTCTAGTTGATAAATTCCCTTCCTCAAGGTTATACCAGAATAGAAAGTCTTTTCTTTTACACTGCTTATCCGAAATAACAAAAATGGTCCAAATTGGATACTTCAAGGTGTAATTCTGAGAAAAGCATTGGTGGACTAAGGGAAGGAATACAAAACAGGATACCATAGTATAACGTTTACTCTAATTATATATATATATATATATGTATATGTATATATAGACAGAAACATTTTGTGCTGTACTTAAAATAGCAGTAATAAAAATTGTGCGATTAAAAAAATAATAATTTTTAAAAAATCACCTATGACTATGTCAATACTATTGACAAGTAGTGCAATCTAGAATCAACCAGACCAATGTATTGGTGTCAGAACCAATAAAATGAAAGCTGGAAATATAAATCTGTCACTTTAAATTTTGGCTGACATGCAATTATTTTGTCTATTCCAGAATTATATGGCTATTTAACTGATTAAGCTGGAAGCTTAGTTTTCCCCCAAATCATGATTTAATTTTCTATTTCCCAAATGAATAGTAACCGAATCACCTCTCCACTCATAAACAGCATATGGACCACTAGCATAAAAGAATTTAAATGTACCAAGAAGCATTTATCTGGAAAGTTATTGAGTAGGTTCACATTAAAGTTTTTCACGAGCATTAATCAAACTTTCCTGCCTTTACTGGACATGCTAAACCAATTTACCTAATTGAAGAACAAGTAGTAATCATATTCAGTTTCATTATTAGTGGGAAAAAAAAAAAGAAAAGCAGTTCTTTAAACTTCATTTTCTCTAATTGATAAGTACCTATAAAAACATTACAAAAAGGAAAATGTGTTACATACTTTAGACTAGTTAATATGCCTAGATATAAGTCATGAAATTCTCAATTAGATTCCAGACTTAAGAAATTACTATAATACAAATTTCTGAAAGTTATACTTTTCTACAATTTTCATAAACTCTGGATTAATTCCCCACTCAGATACAGCTCAAGTAAACAATTCTTTCTCTGGTAAATAAAAAATAAACCACACTAGAAATAGCACAAAAAAAAATACTCAACTAATGAAAGTCTGCCTATTAATTTTAGAGGTCAATGATTCATACACCATGTAAATAAACATAGGATGGACTAAAATACATCACTTTACCATTTGTGGAAAGTACTACAAGGAGGAAGTCAGACAGTTATTATTATAGGACATACTCAGATTTATTCCAAACAAAAACTTGTGTGAACATGTCTTTGTGATCAGAAGACAGCTGCAGGCAATTCCTCTGAGAAATACAAGGGGGTACCCCAAAGACCCAGATTTTTGTTTAAAGGTATGTATGCATTTTTTTACAAAACAACCTTATCACCTTCAAAGTTCTCTCCATTACACTTAATACTTTAGTCAAATCTGTGATTTCATTCTTAAGAGACATTTTTCAAATTCATCTGTTTGGATGGCTGACAGCACCTCCCTCATTTTTTCTTCTCCTCTTTTACATCATCAAATCACTGTCCATGTCCCTCTTCATTCACAGAAACAAAAAGAAGTAGCAAGGAGAGATCAGATGAGTAAGGAGCATGGGGCAAGACAGGCATGCAGTTTTTGCAAAAAACTGGCACACTGAGATGGCTGTGTGAGCCAAATACACTGTCGTGGTGGCAAAATCAGTTCCCCATCTGCCACAAATCAGGCCTCTTCTGTCCCACACTGCTATGCAGTCTTTTCAGGACCTCTAAATAGAAAGCTTGATTAATAGTCTGACCTGGTAGAGCGAACTCCAAATGCACTATCCCTCTCACATCAAAAAAAAGAAAAGGAGAGACAAATAGGCACTGTGTTCTTTTGGGGGGAATCCCTTCATATACTTAGTCTCCTTATGGTAACTTAAGAAAAAAAGTTCTAATTAAAACAATGGCTTCTGAAAGGATCTGTTGGGATAGTTATATTCCAGCAAAGTGATCAGCTCAGAAGGTTATGGCAACTGTTTGTTTGTCTTTTTAGAATTCCAAAGGGGTAGCACAGTTTAGAACTTTCTCTGTGGGCTTCCAAGACAATGTATTACTCTTTATTGGAGTAGCCTCATCTTTTTCTCAGGGGCCAGCTGGTGGTTTCAAACTGCAGATCTCTCAGTTAACAGTCCAATGTGTAACCACTTAATCATCAGGGCTCCTTTGTATATTTAATACACATACATTTAAAGACAAGCAAAAAAAAAAAAAGGTAGGAATACTACAACAGTTATAAATGAAAGATAATAAACAGTTATAAACGAAAGATAATAAATTGCCAAGTGTCCATAAAGATTTCCTTTCCTTTTGAGAGGTGAAGTCTTGCATCTGTTGAATCAGGTTGATCATATGACTTTTTCCCAAGGAGTATTTAGCAAGATGTGACATGAGCAGGGGTAAGAAACACAGAGACACAAATGAGTCCAGCTGTGCCTCAACTGCAGCCAAGTGAAATAAATGATCAACCCTGTGTAGAAACATAGGCGATTGCAGCTGCTGTAAGCTACCAGAGGTGATTCCGACCAGTAACAACCAAGCTAACAAAGCAAAACACTGCCCAGTAGTGTGTCATCCTCACAACTGTTTTGATGCTTCAACTCATTGTTGTCAGAATAAAAGAACTATGTTATTTTAAATAACTGAGTTAGCAAAAGCTAATGAATAAAATAACACAGTTCTTTTAGTTCTGACAACAATGAGTTGAAGCATAAAAAGAGTTGTGAGGATGACACAGATAAAATATGTAGAAACTGGCTGAGCCCCGGTGGCGCAGTGGTTGTGCGCGGGACTGCGGCCCACTGGGACGGAGGTTCAATTCCAGCAGTGGGGCTGGGCCTCCTACTCCCACCACCGGAGAGCAGTGATGCCAAAAAAAAAAAAATGTAGAAACTATAAAAAACAAAACAAAGCACGAAGTACTAAAGTTAAAATGCACTACAAGCATTTTGATTTAATACCTGTTATCAGCATCCAGGAGCAAAAATAAGTGAATGAGTGACTCCCATTTGACGTACACTAAAGTTTACATGACCACCTGAGAAATATGTTAGTTTTTTGCATAGGCATGCAAGATGACACAGAAACTGTCAAGAGAAAGTCCCATTTTTTTTCTCCATTACAATGGAATAAAGAAAGGCAAAAGATATCTATAGTAAAGATGTACCACACTAGTGGGTTTCATGGCCTGTATGGTGCAAAGTTCAAGTGACTGTCCTCAGAGGCCCAGGAGTGCCTGAAGAGCATGGTAGGGAGGGCAAATGAGAACATACTGGGATGGTGGACTCATGACTGGACAGACATAAAGCATGTTGCATACTCAGCGAAGCACAGGTTTACATGCCATTTTATCACTGAATACATGGAGACAAGAACAAACCTCTAAGTTGTGTGAGGACTGAGGACTATGGTCTGTAATTCTAAAGAATAGGAGTAAGATGTCAGTCATTCACATGAGAAAATAATTTAGAGAATTGGGAAGTATCATTTATCGTTTCAACACATTTACACCTATGCGCCCTCTCTAGAGGCAGTCCATTATGGTAGTTAAGAGCATCTTCCCTGATGTAAAACTGCTTGAGTTTAAAAGCCTTATCCCTGAATAATTGTGTCACTATCGGCAAGCTATCTAATGTTTTCTTGCCTTATTTTTCTCATTTGTAAAATAGAAAGTACCTAGGTTCATGACAAATGCTCTACTACTGTTTGCTATCATAATTGTTATTATAGATTACTACCATCATTCCAATAATCAGAGCAGGTATATAAAGTGAGAACTTAAAGTAGTCGATAAAATATAGCTCATTAAATAAAAGAGTGAAAATAATGTACACAAATGTGATTTGGCAAAGATTATGTAGTAATTTCTTTAACCATCAAAATATCTTAATTATCTCCATCTTGCAAGTAAGAAACTAAGTCCGGATATAGTAAGTAATTTGACTGAGGCCACATGACTAATTTTAAAAAGACGAAACTGTAAGGACTATGGATCGGTATCTGTGCCTTCCTCCTTACTGAAATTCATTAGCCTCCATGGAGTCCCACTTCTGACGCCAACTAAGAAAATGGCGCAAAGACCACGTCTGACAGACTTAAAGAATTTAGGTGTACATGACTGCTAACAGGATTAAGATTGTAAAAATTGTAATTGTAAAAGATTTGACTGAAAAGAGGGAGGAAAGTTAATTTTTTATATATGAAAAAAAGACCATTGTCTTTTTTGGCTAGAAGAGACAGATGGTGCCCTATGGTAGAGTAAAATTCTTCATATGGCTGACTAATCAATGTTTCCATAACTCCCACCAAATGATTGGGTAGGATTATACAAATGCAACACTTCTAGAGGGGATTGGTTAGTCTGGTTTGCCATTCTTCTGTCGATAAGAGAGTCAGGTCAGAATTAGGCACAAGAACAGATGTGATGCACGGAACACTAATGACAGAAAATAAGATGAGCTGTGGAGAAATAAAAAAACATCATTCAGGAAGAAAGGAAAAGGTCATTAAAATGTCAGGAAAGGAAGAGAAGATTAGCACTGTTAACAGAGGAGTCGCTGAAACTTGCTCTTAACTGTAGATTAGCTAAGGCAGATTGAAGAAATGATACAGAAATGAAAAAGCTAAACAGAATATTTCAAAGAACAGCTCAAGAATGCAAATAAAAATATCATAGTGAAATGTACAAACATTTAGAAAAACAAGTTTAGTATGTATAAATGGAAAGAACTCAAGAAAATATTTAAGTCTCAAATTGCAACACTAAAAGATTCTATGGGCAAAATAATGACAGAGGAAGCATCAAAGAAGATTGAAGAACTAGTTAACATTGCATCATTTCAAGATGTAGCATATGAGCAAAAACCAATGGTACTGAAAGAAGAAATATAATCTGCATTGAAAGTATTAATCAAAACTAACACTACAGGAACTGATGGAATATGAATTGAAATGGTTCAGCAAACTGATCACTAAAAACTGATAAAGTATTCACTGGTCTATGCCAAGAAATTTGGAAGACAGCTACTTGGCCAGCTCACTAGAAAAGATCTCTCTGTGCACCCATTCCTTGATGGGCCACGGCATACACGACCTAGGGAATAATATCATTCATATCACATGCAAGTAAGATTTTGTTGAAGATCATCCAACACTTGCAGCAGCACAATGACAGCTGCCAGTTCAGGCCAGATTTCAAGGAGAACATAGAACAAGGGAAATCATTACTGATGTCAAATGGATCTTGACAGAAAGCAGTGAATGCCAGAAGTATATTTACTTGTGCTTTACTGACTATGCAAAAGCATTGATTTTGTAGATAATAACAAGCAATGGCAAGCTTTGAGAAGAATGGAAATTCAACTACACTTCACTGTGCACATAAGGACCCCATACATGGGTAAAGAGGAAGTTGTGCAAACAGAACAATGGTTTAAAATCAGGAAACGTGTACCTCAGGATTATCTCCTCTGATTATAATTATTCAGTCTGTATGCTCAGAAAATCATCAGAGAAACTGGATTATATAAAAAAGAACATAGCATTAGGATTAAAAGAAGGTTTACCAAGGACCTGCAACATGTGGATGATACAACCTTGTTTTCTGAAAGTGAGAAGAAGAACTTGCTGATTAAGATTAAGGATTGCAGTTTTTAGTATGGATTAAAACTCATTGTAAAGACCAAAATCCTCAATATTTAACCAAGAGGTAATATAATAAAGTGAGAAAAGAGAGAGGTCTAGGATTCCCTCGTTTGGATCCAC